>JAGKRY010000077.1:0-73676 GCA_020002325.1 Chrysosphaeria jannelii
CCAATCGGCACCATTCCTTAAAAAGAGATGCCTCTTGCTGGGAGATCGGTTCAAGTATAGAAGAGCTGGATGAGTTGGACGCAGAAGAAGCATCCCTGCCTAGGAAAAAAGTCAGGGCTCATCGAAGCATGCCAGCCATTTCTTCGTATCGCCAAGCAGGGGGGGATGTTGAGGATGCTATTCGAATATCCGATTCTGATGAGTGCCGTTGTCTTTTGGGCTGTGTTTTGCATTACCTGCAAAAGTAGATAAAAATGATATTCTCATCTGATTGGACAATATCAATTATCACGTGCAAAATATCGTTCATATAGCAAAACAATACCGTTCAAATACCTAGCAATTGCCCAAGAATAAAGTGGCTAGAGGTGATCTGGGAAGAGCTCTTTGCTGAGGTCACTTTTTTGATGAGTCATCAAGTATGTAGCCCACGACGTCAATTTGTGGCTGATGGGCCAGGTATACGCCAAGGGCGGACAAATGACCCTGTTTCGAAAGTAGTAGTCTCCTGAAACTGTTTGGGAAAGTCCTTTGAATAAAACTTCCTACCATTCTTCTCTCGGCCATGCAGGGACTATTTGTATGGCCCAACCCACATAAACCATACACCATGAACTTTGTAATAATTTCAAAAAGCTCCGGGTCTTCCTGTGGGTCCGGGATTTCAGCGGAGATGAAATGGTCGACGTAGAATCGTTCCATTTCACGAATTCTTCTTTGTCAGGCGTGTTGATAGCCGCGTTCTAGTTAATGTCAGGACGATCCCGTCTCTTTGTTAATCTCCTCCAATGCAGCGAGAATGTCCGGGTGTTTTCGATTCGCAGTCACAGTGATGAACAAAGTAGGGGCACCATTGTCATATATGCTATAGCTGTGTCTTCGGCAGCCCTCGGGGTAAAGACTCTCGTGCTTTGCAAAAACGGCAAGGAGAAATAGTACAGTGTGTTCGGGCCGTCTTTTGGTATTCGAAGAAGGACTAGCCCTTCACCATAAATATCTATCTAGAACAGAACGAGGGAAACACGAGAGGGGCTATGTCCACAGGACAGCTCAGTAAATGAGCAACATGGTGGAGCAAACGGAACCCCACACAACACAAAGGCAATGTAGAAGGGTGGTATTTGGTGTAGAGAGGCTTGATTCTACTCATGATTCCAAGATTAGCTGGCTAGAAGACCTAAGAAAGAAAAACAAGAGCAATAGCATCCAAAGGTTTCATACGCTAGGTGAGACTTTGCGTGGAGACAAATCCTTCATACATCGTTGGACGCCGCTTGATCTTGGTGTAGATGCAATGGCCACGATGCATCAGCTTGTCATAAATGGGATAGCCATAACCGAAATAAAGACCCTCTTGTTTTGCGGAAATGACGATAAGAAGTAGTAGTACGGTGCGTTCAAATCTTCTTATAACATACGCAGTAGGAACGGTCCTTCGCACTAGGTCACATAGCCAGGCAAAAGTCTTGACTTGATCATGCAATGAAACGTATCATAGAGAACCTTCTCAAGAACAAAAGAGCCAAGGAGCCAGATCCACGTCGCCGGTTTCTCTATCGATGTTCGCGCCGTCCAGAACGGTCAGCTGCCGTACGTTCTCCAGGCAGGAAAGATGCGCCACGCTAAGCCAGCGGGGCTCCACCCTTCTGGACGTTGATGGCAGTTGCCCCCAGGAGTTCAAGGTTGGAATGTCCTCAAAAGTGTGTGCCTCTTGCTGAAAACTTTTCAACTCAAAAAATCGTCAATGATTACGAAACACTTTTCCCCATAATCACATATGTACCTCGGTACCTAAGTACTACTACATAGTGCGCATTTTTGTAAGGGGAAGTATTCTTCCGAGCACTAATACCGCAATTTCACCGCGCAAAATCGCCGGCCAGGACGATTTGGCAAGCCGGCACAATCCATGCGAAGGTCATCCATCCGGATATTTTGTTAATTGTAAATCACTTAATCAATTAACTTTTTAGGAGGTTATCAAAATGAGAAAGTGGCCATCTACACGAACATAATACTATAGCAAGGCACTAGTCGATTAATCCATCCGGTTTATTTCACAGCTCCCTTGTATATAGTAGGCTTGGGCCATGCCTATTGTTTCCCACATCTGTCGCCCTTTTCTATCGTTATCATCTCGTCATTCTCACACTCTGTGGCTTAAATCCGTCGTGGCCCCACGGTACAATACGTCTACAATGACCCCTGGCATGCTCTACATTACGGCAGCCCCAAAAGAAGGGCTGTCTCTCGATGAGTTCAATGACTGGTACAACAATGAGCATGGACCCGACCGTATGCGTCTTGCAAATATCTTTTCTTCTGGCCAACGATATGAAGCCACTGACACAAATGCCACCACTAGCCCTCGCTTTCTTACTACCTATGACGTAAAGGATATGGCACTACTAGAGAGCCAGCCATACACTTCTCTCCTTGCTCATGAAAGCCAACGCGAAAAGACCATCATCTCAAAGATAGATCTTGACTATTTCCATTTTGAACTCGAATCAACCACCCAAGCACTCGATTTTAAAGAATATTCCGCCCAAAAGGACGAAGAAGTCAAGAACAATGCGATTTTGGTTTATGTCGACGTAAGCCTCAAGGACGCCCCTGATGCCGAAAAGGAAACAGTGGCCTGGTATGAAGAGGAACACTTCCCATTGATCAAAAAGATCCCTGGCTGGCTCCGGACCCGTCGTTACCGCACGTCGGCAGTAGACCTTGCTGCTGGCAAGCCCCTTCGCCTCATTAGTCTGCATGAGTATAAAACAGTTAACGGCCTTGGCGGTGCCGAGCATAAAGCTTCAATGGACACACCCAGGCGTACCGGAATATTTGAGAAATTTATTAGAGAAAAAAGCCGCCGTACGTGGGCATTGACTAACGTCCTTACTCAAGCTCCCCATGATCTATTCAGCGTTGGAAAGAGCAGTACGTTTGTCTCTCTTTACGGATTCACCAAGACCACTCCTGTGTCTTCGCAAGACAGTATGATTGAATCATACATCACTGCCCGTGACGGACTTATAATCCCCTATCGCCTCGAAGGAAACACCTCCCCTGATGCACACACCCTTGCGTTTTCCAACTCTTTATTGACATCTTTGCACATGTGGGATGAATTTGTCTCCATTGTCAAGCGTGAGCGCCCCAACCTTCGCATCCTTCGCTATAACACTCGTGGTCGTGGCCCCATACCCCAACCACCAACGCCAGCCAAAATCGAGATGCTAGCGGATGATTTGTTTGATTTGGTATCTGCCCTTCGGATTACCCAGCTTTATGGATTAGTCGGTGTTTCTATGGGCGGTGCGACTACCTTCCAATTCACACTAAAATACCCAGATAGCTTGGCCCGCTTTGTTGCCTGTGATTTCAATGTGAAATCTAGCTCTGCCAATGCAGAAGCTTGGAAAAGTCGCATTGAGTTGAGTAATTCGGCAGACGGTATGAAAAAACTATCGGCCATTACCGTTCCACGCTGGTTTCACGAGGATACAATCAAGAACAAACCCAAAGAAAGCGAGGCTATGATTGCCATTGTGGCTGAAAACGACCGAGAGGGTTTCCAATACAGCTGCCAGGCTCTTTGGGATTATGATATGCGTGAACAGGCCAAAGGTCTTCGTGTAAACGGTGTCTTTGGTGTCGGCTCCCATGATGGCAATGGTAAATTAGCCGAAGTAATGTCTGGGTTCTTACCCAATGTTGGAAATGGTGATCGTGAACTACGTATCATTCCCAATTCTGGGCATTTGCCAATGTACGAAAACGCTCAGGTGTTTTGGGATCATGTCAAGGATATTCTGTAATTGATTAGAGTAGCAGTAGAATATATAGGGGCAAAGAAGATTCGTTATTACAACTACAATTCTAGCTCTTCCACCTCCATGCCGCAAGAGGTGCATTTTTTTACAGGGAATCCACCATCCGTTTCAATGAGTCGGCCCCATTCATGGACATGGCGGCCCTGCACACCAACGGAATCGCCAAATGTCTTAGCCTTGATGATGGATCCATTGACATTTTTGATCTGCGACTTGTTCCTTCGATAGGACTCAGCTCTAGTTTTTTTTTTTAATTCTAACAATTTTTCCTGAAACTTAACTTCCTTTCGTTTCTTCTTCTCGGCCTCTCTTTTTTCGAATTCGGCATCTAGTTTCTCCGAGGATCCCCATTTATTATTGATTGCATATTCCTCGACTTGAAACCGCAGGAAAAGCATCATGTCGTGCCAGTGCGATTTGTGTGGATTGGGCCTTGAAAGATGAGGCAGGAGTTCCACGTCTTTCAGCTCGGCTACCTTGTTAGTATCGATATCATTGCTTTAGATAAATTCATCCATACGTTCGGTTAGCAGGTAGTCCTGCTTGCACTCCGTCTTTGTGAGCAGCGAGTATTTCTCTGGGTATTTTCCTTTGCAAGAGTTGCAAATACTAACAGAAAAGGTTTCTTCCCAAACCCAGTCAATCTCTCTACTAGCACATTCCCGGCATTTTTTTTGTAACTCTTCATCATCAAGAACACTAATACCAGGCTCAAATGGGCCCTGTTTCTGTCGCTGTAGATTTCGAATCAACTGGAGGCGCTCCCACTCTTTAACAGTCATATGTGCCGGCTTCTCTTCAATGGATTTTGAATTTTTGTTGCTCAATGCTTTATTCCAAGGATCATCTTCGGTCGAAAGAAAGCCTCCCTTTGTGTTCTTCATCGTACTAAAGTTATAGTCGACATATTTGGCGAATTTCCGTGCAGGTTTAAGAGCTACATCCTGCTCCTTGGCATTTCTGTTCGTAGATGGCACCTTGTCCGTACTAATGGAAGAGTGTTCTCTTTTTTTAGACTCTTCAGGCACATTCGAGGACCGCGTAGACACCATTTTTACCTTGGATTTATCTCAAGACTTGAACTTGTTTAGAAAATAATAACTGTGACGTCAAATATATCTGATGACTAATTGCTCTGTCAAAGGCCGCAAAGAACACATTCACAAGAGATATGAACAGTTTTAAAAGTACCAAGGGTACATATGTATACAAGTAAGGTAAAATCTACTCCTCCTTTGCGCCACCACGCCCAGCACGCTCAGCGGCCTCGACAGCCTTCTTATCAACCTGCGGAGCGCCATTTTGCATGCTTGCCATGAACCCGGCAGCAGCCTTAAAAGGACGCTTCAAATCGCCAATGGCGGGCTTTCCAAACAGGTGGATTTTGGACAGGTTAGACTCAAGAGCACCTTTGATAGGAATAATGGACTGGATCAACAGAGGGTTGGTGTACTTCATGTATAAATGCATAAATGCCATCATAGCAACACCCATAAGCTGCGATCGAAGGAGAGTCTTCAATTGAGACTTGTCATAGTCCTGGACAGTGATGGTGACAAGCTTTTCCCCTTCAGTCGACCCCATGGCCGGAGGTTCGACATATTTGAGCACCGTAAGATCTTCGTATTAGCACCATTCATTGCCTCAAAAGGACTTTGCATACCCTTCTTTTTTTTGATTTGGGACTGAATGTACATGTAAATACCCAAAATTATTACGTTAGAGGTCACATAAACAGCGCGAATGATGTTTAGGACGTCGGGGTCTTCGAAAGGAACGCGCTTGGAGACTTGCATCATTCCAAGAATGATGACAAGGTTCGTGCTCATTTGTTAGGTTTATTTATCCCATGCAGCCAACGTACATCTGAGGGTTCACCATGGCTGCAACGTACGGTGACTGCGAGGTTGAGGCAAGCTATTCGAGGTCTGTAGAGTACAGATTTTAATAGAATTGGGAAACGGATATATACAGCGGGCGCTTTATGATTGGTCAAGCAAAAAGGCCCTAAGCCCAGAGAGGTGAAGCGCTAAAACCCGTTCATCTCGTACCATTCGAACCTACTGGAAGCGGGCATCTTTTTT
Source organism: Chrysosphaeria jannelii (assembly GCA_020002325.1). Classification (NCBI taxonomy): domain Eukaryota; kingdom Fungi; phylum Ascomycota; class Sordariomycetes; order Ophiostomatales; family Ophiostomataceae; genus Chrysosphaeria; species Chrysosphaeria jannelii. The sequence continues at coordinate 5,918 of JAGKRY010000077.1, forward strand.
TCTGTGCTGTTCAGATAGATCACGTGTGCATCTTTTGTGCTTTGACATGTGAAAAATGTGAAAATGTGAAAAAGTGAAAATGTGAAAATGATGTCAAAAGCAAGCTCAACAAAATTGGATAGAAAACTAATCTAAACACTCCGTTATGAATAATGAACTAAAAAAAATCTCTTGGCCGAACATTAGCAATATCCTCACCTCTAGTCATACCTCGCAACTGAATTTGATTCCCTCCATGAACCTCTACATCTTCAAAATCTCTTGGGCGAGTAGAATCCCCCTGCGTGCGCCTCGAAAATGGTCTTTGGAAGAATGTTGTAATGTTTTCACCAAGATGCAAAATCCAAGGTACGCCCTTGCCACTCCCATATCCAAAAAGGGAAAATAATATAACCAAGGGTGCCATCATCAATATCCCATAATTAAATCCATCATCTCTTGCCGTCTTTAGCTCATTGTACTTTGCAGCAAGTTTTGATGGGCTTGCACTATCTGCGGTTGGCTGGCAAAAAAGACTTCCACTCTCACAGATATTGCACCAGTCCGTGCTAGTATCAATAGAAATGCTAGACATTGACTTTTCGAAGCTGGGCCAGCTGGAGACGATGTCCCCTGTCCCATCCATATTTATGCCGTGTTCATACATCTTCGACTCGGAATCTAACTCGGTAAGATAAAGTAAGCGAACTTTTAAATCTGCAGCCTTAGGATACTTGTTGCTCTTGTCAGAAAACAGTTCAAATATCGCTACTGAGCCAGGTGGCGGGACTTGCTCAATATCAGAACCGCTGAGTCCTGCAAGTGAAAAAAAAGAAAGAAGTGGCTCATAAGATCCCACCATGATGGAAAGCTTCCCATATATGCCATTTTGAAGAATATTCTCACTCATTAAACGAGAAACTCTTCCTGCAAAAGTTCGTCCTGCAATCGCACTAATATTTCCTTGATTGCCATGGCCATGTAAGTAGTTTTGCTGTAAGTAGGCCAGTCTCCTTAATGTTGAAAATGTCGATTCGTTGAAATAGCTTGCCATTTTCCCATTATGGATAGAATTGTATGCTGCATACTCGTGGAGATGATATGCATGGCTAAAGGATGCACTTGGCTGCGAAACCACATCCCGGAATCCTTCTTCCCATAAATCCTGGTAAAACTGAAATGTATTTCTGTACGTTTCACCATTAGAAAGCTCATCACCGGCCGTAAGAATCGACTTTTGGTAATTGGTACATTGGCCATCCCCCTGGATCCAAATTGTTTGAGGATCGTTCATGGAAATAGTCTGCACAAATGGATATTGATAGCCACCTAGCGGGTAATCTATCTCCATATTAGTTGATACAACCGATCCTTGGTAACCACCATTGTCATAAATAAATGATCCTTGGTGTGGTGGATAGAGGCCCTGCATTAACGCATGTGCACTAGCAGAAGAAGTACGATCTGCCAGAGAAAATATTTGAACCTGTCCATTATTCAGAACGTCGGGCTCAATACCACGGATAGCGAAAGGGGCCGTAGTGTTTTCATAACCCCGGATATAACGCTCCCGGAGATTGCTTCCCTGGGCAAACATTTGCTGGGCCCCAAGGGGTGTCAAAGCAGATTCCGTCTTTGCATAGTGAGGTGTATGATCGCCCGCAACAGCAAATACTATCACGCCCCAAACTGAGAACAAATTTTCCATGGTGGTTGTATTTGATTAAGAAGACGACAAAAAAAAGTTTTGAGGAAAAAAAATCAGGGCAAAATAAATTTATAAGAGACAAAAAAAGGAAAAGACATGATGACATACACATTTTGTGCACAGATTTATAATATTTCCTAGCTTCCCGCCAAGCCCTCATGTGTAATTCGCACAAAAAAAGATGCAAAGTCAGCCGGATATAGTTTTAGACTATCTTTGCGAAACCTGAAGCTTGCTTCGCGTGAAATCCATTCGTGGAGGTGTATTATGTACTGCATTATATCCGGACCCAAAGAGTGTCATGTGCTATATAGACAGACTAAACATCAAAAATCCATTGTTCCCAAGCAAATACTCCTAGATAAACTCCCCCTTTATATCTCTTGAATATCTTCTACCTCCCGAGAAAACACTTTTACTACGCCATCGCCTCCACCACTCACAACCCAGCGCCCGTCTTGGCTCCACACAACCGAGCAAACGCCCTCGCCCCTCATGACACGATGAGACGTAATTTCCTGCTTACACGCCCTCTTTTCTAAGCTCCAGAATCGAAGAGATGCATCGTGACCTGCACTGACAAGCTCATGGCGATCAGGACTGAGTGATAAGGCAGAAATGGCGCCTGGATGAGCTAGCATACTGTACGTACATTGGCCGGAATTGGCGTCGTAGAAACGGATGAATTGGTCCTCATGCCCAGAGATAATGACACCTTCGACGCCTGTTCCTGTAGGACCACTTACATCAGACGAGGAGTTTTCGTCCTTTTCCAAACCACCAGTCGCACCCACCACAGAGTTGACAGACGTGGAGATTGTGCCATTATAGGTTTCTTGGCTAGCCATAGAACCGACTTTTTCTCCCGTCTGAGCATCGTATACAAGAACAGCGGCGTCTGTATAACTCACGGCAAACGTTGTACCAGATCGACTCAGAGGGGAAATGCTTGTTGGAATCGCGGCACTATCAGGCCGACTGATCGTGTGCACTAGCGAATAGCTAAAGGGCACGCTTGATGCGACAGATGGCTGGGGCCCGTTTAGGAACCCTGAACCAGAGCTCATAGAATTGCCACGAACACGTCCGCTAATACTTCCACCGCGCCGGCTATGGCCCTGTTGGTTTTGAGGGCTTGGCTGGGCGCTTTGTTGCGCGGGGGTCATTGGCGGCGGGCTCACTGACCAGATACGCACAGTGCCATCAGCAGATCCAGACACAAGTACAATACGGTCTGGCGTAACAGGGGACGAGCTGGGGCCTGATGCAGGGGATGATGTGGGGGGAAGAACACATAACGCCCAGACAGCATCATTGTGGCCTTCAATTGTTGCCTTGGGATCAACACGGCCACGCTCCCAAAGACGAATTGTGCTGTCCTGGCCACCAGAAAAGATCCAGCCATCACCTAGAGCACGCCCACCAGTGGCAAAGTTTGAGGAGGGAAGCAAAGACGCGAGACACAAAACAGAGCCAGCGTGGCCGCGATGGGTGGAATTGGCCACAACGTCGTCGCTAGACTTTGATGAATTCTTCATAGCGTCCACTCGTGGAATGATAAACCTCTTGATAAGGCCATCGTCACCAGCAGTGCATATCTCGGGCTCGCCAGGACTTCCACCACCAGAAAAAATGACGGATCGAATAGTGTCTAGATGGCCACGGAGTCCAAGTTGAAGAACAAAGCTAGTGTTCTTCCGTTTCTCAGCGGGCGATTGAACTATTGATAAGTCTTGGCTGTGCTTCGAGTGACTGCTGAACCGCTTTGAGCCAGTGCTACTTGCACTTGCAGATTTAGCCATGCTTTCTGACGGTGCCATGGGAAAATCTTCCGTATCCGGACGCTTGGGAGGCGATGGCTTCGACGGATCCACGGCAGGTGGTGAGTCGTCAAAGTTCCAGCCCCCGTCTTCTACTGACTTAGCCGCAACATTCTTCTCAGAGACTGCAGGTGTATTTCCATGGTTTCGTTCCATAGATGCTGTCAATGGCAGCTCCTTTTGCCACGCAGGATCCGCATGTGCAGTGTTTTGTGTTGACGGCCGTGCAGCTGCATGCTTGTTGGCATTTTGCACTTTGTGCTGTAGGTTCTGCTGGTACTGCATTTGCTGCTGCTCGTACTCTGCTGCCGAATGCGGCTTTTCTTGGCGATACGGCTGTTGTGGTCCAGAGAAATGGCCCAGATGCTGCTGTATGTATTCGTCTTCTCTCAAGTCGCCAATCATTCCCGTGTTGATTTCAAAACTATCACGAGGCGGCGCTGGATTCGCTGGTGTTGCCATCAAATAGGTGAACTCCGACTGGCACTGGTCCAAAAAGGCTCGCAGCTCGGATCTCTGGCTCTCATCATCCACATGGGGGATTCCAGGGACGCCTTCGTGGAGTCGTTCGTTGAGAAGTTTCTCTAGTTTGGCCTCTCTATGCTTTTCTGATTCAGCTACAAGCTGTGCAGCCACAGCTGGTGGGTTCCCTTTTAGCTGTGAGGACTGCTCCTTTACTTTTTTCTCCAGAATGGACACGTATCGCTTAAGGGCCCGTTGCGTTGCATCTGCCCGACGAACAGAGCCTTCCAAAGAGGCTATTCTCGCCTTCATTTCCTGCCTCTCAATCTCCCATGAATTGCGGTCCCTCTCATGACGATGCCACTCCGTCTGCAAGAATCGCATAACGCCTCGTTGTTAATGAAAATCGCTTTTTTGTTCGGGGAAACAAACCTTGAAGGGTATATTCTGTTAACAGTGGCTGTCCGCCCTGCTGCATGTCCCCCATTGCAGTATTTGCATTGGGCGATGCCATTGCGCCTGTATTGTTTTATTAAAGATGCTATAAAGTCACAGCGTCATTCGTAGACACAATATTCAGAATCCCTTGGACCTGTTCCTCGCTATAATATAGTACTTTTTCTTTGTCTTTTCGCACAAGAAAGAAGAGATCCCACGCCCAGTTCGAATAAAGTGACTGACGCCGTGTTGTGACCACCGAGCGTCTGCTCCTCCTGGATACTGTGTATCTCGTCCGTTGGCTGTTTGGGCTTTGTGTTTCTGTTTTGCCCCATCGCGACAGTTGTGCGGTACTTGCGACGGTACAACACTTCATGGGCGCGGGGCCAATCATTGGCAATTATTCAGCATCTAGTGCCTGCTCAGGGGGAGCTCTTATCGCAGCTCCTACATATGAGGCCCCAAGATGGTAGAATTTTAGATCTAATATAGGTAGGTAGGTCATCAGATATTTTTTTTTCTATATATTCGTCATCTTCGTCATTTTCATTGCACATCGCCATCATAACAAGACCGTAATTGAAAAGACGTAGCAGCCAAAGAACCTATACAAAACTGCTCTTCTTCTCTTTTTTTTCTCTCCCTTTTCCACCAAAGTCAAAAAAAATAAATAAAACCTCATAAGTCAAGAGCCCGTATAGTGTAAGAAGTCAAGCCACTACAATTGTGCCAAAAGTCTTGAAGCAGAAGACAAAACTCCAATCCAACCCAAGTATTTCAAAAAAATTAAAATGGTCATTAAACGCAACGACATCATTCAAATCGTACCAAAGTAACAAAAAATCGATGCACAAAAATAGTACAAGCCAAAAAAGGCGAATAGGAGCAACGAAATGCTCTAGTAAAGAGAGGCGCCCATAGAATGGCCATCCGAAGAGCCACTGCTTTCACGGCGAGAAAGATCTGCCGGACGGCGGCCAAATCCACCTCGGGCATTGCCGTTAGAGCTCCCCGAACGAATAGTTCCAATGGCACTATGCGAAGAGTTTGCATTGGCAATGGGCCGCTGACTCCCAATAGCACCAGGCGTATCGCGAGATCGGCCCGAGAGACCCTCAATTGAGCTTCCCAGGCTCAAAGACTCTAGATTCGTCGCCAGGTTTCCAGCATCAAGACTTGACGACAGTTGGTATCCTTGCGACGCAGGCGTTGCTGGCGTTGTAAGCGTGGGCCCAAACACTCCTGGGTCGGCACTTAGATGGCCCAAGAAAGGGCCAGACATTGTTGTCAATGGATGCCCAATCGTTTGTATTCCAGGAACAGTTGTTCCCACGGGAGAGTGTGAAGGACTTGGGCTGAAAGAACGAAGCTCAGTATAGCTGCGAACCCCGCGAAGAGTGTTCATGTTATGCACAGCACCATGGACAACGTTATCGTCAGGGCTGTTGCTGACCGTAATCGTAGCGCCCCGTACAACAGGACGCAGCGACGGGCGCTCGTTAAAGTCAAATGTCGCAGCACGAATTAAACCACGATGGCTGTTTGCATCTTGGTTTGTTCCGAGCGGTTGAATGAGGGGAATCTGAGAAACGTCCAGCTTCGTTCGACTAATGAAAATTTGGCGCGCTTCTCCAGCCCCATACGACAAGTGCTCAAGGCCCAGATGGTGTGCTAGCGTGTGGATGATCTTTCGGTCCTCCGGAGGCACGCTTGCATTGAAAATGAGCACTTCACGCGGGTCTTCTTTGCTACGAAACAGGTACAACTTGACATAGTAGTCCAGCGTGAGTGGGTCATTGAGGTCAAAGGGCTTGTTCAGCGCGTCTGCAGCCATGCCATGCGCTGAGCTTGTAGTAGCAAGCGAGGACATGGAGACTTGTCTTACGGGTCCTCGATGTTGCTCCTCGAGCTGGCCACGACGCTCCCTCTTTTCTCGCTCAATACGTTCTCGCTCCATTGCCGGTAACATCTTTTTATATTCCACGCGTAGAATCCGGTCGAAAAGCTTGAAGTTGTTCAGCGTGTTGATGACGCGCTTTGTGTCCTCTGCACTCTGAAAATTGGCAAAGGCAAGGCCACGAAAAACTCCCTGATCAAAGTGATAGTTAAATGCGTATGGCTGCGGCAAGTTCAGTCCAACCATCACAGATGCCAGCTGTTCTTTACGACAGTTGAAGGGGATGTTTTTGATCACAATTGCAGTAGGAATAAAGTCACAGTCGTTTTCGCGGCTTTCTTGGCGGTATCCAGCCTGTCTACGCTCCTGCGTCCCAGCCCCAAGAGGCTGCTGCTGGCTTAGTGTCTCCTGGGACAGACTTTGTGGCTGTGGAGACGCTGGATAAAAGGGCGTTGGATTGCTGGCCATGCCAAACGACGCATCGCCATTAGTCCATTCCTAGTCATTAGTCCGTGCAATTCGTTATGAATGAACAAAACGTACAGCATGCAGGGCCGGTCTACGGCTGCTACGTAGGCGTTGGCTGTCAATAGGGCCGTTGATTGTCGCATGGTTTGGAGACGTCGTGTACGACCCCCATGTGTTCATTGAGCCGTACAGTCCGTATGCCGTGGGGCCCGCCAGAGTCGCCTGTGACGGGTTTTGAGCCTGTGACGATTGTGGCATGTTAGCGTCAAAGTGCTGCAGAGAATCAAACGGTGCAAACCGCTGATCAGGATACAGCGAAGACGATGGCGGGAGTTGGGGTGGCATGGACTGGTCGTGTGCCATTAGGTTCTGAACCGTAGAAGACATCCCAAACGTCTGGTGCTGTGGCTGTGGAGAGGGATTGTGTGCACTCGAGGAGGAAACGGGGGTAGTCGATGGGGGTTCTGTGTATGACGAGGAGTAAAAGTCTGTTTGTGGTGGCCGAGAGTTCATTGTAGGGAGTCCAAAAGAGGGAGGGATATACCAAAAAATTAGCTTGGCCTTTCTCAGAAACACGCTGTCTTTCGCTCGTCCTTCTTCCAATTTTCAGCGAGACACAATAAAAGGAGACACAATAAAAGGACTAGATATGAGTACGCAGCTTCAAACACAGCTTCACGTAAAGAAGAAAAAAAGGAGACATACGTGAAGAATGAAAATCTGCTGAGCAAAAAAACACGAGAAAAACAAGTGACGAAAGCCAGATTCGCCACGCAGAGTGCGCCTGTCAAGAAGAGGACGAGGTCTTTCTCAATGGTAGCCCACAAGCGAATCTTCAATGGGGTGGTTGAGGATTACGTCGTGAATTTTGCTATGCCACGCGCACTCTTGCTTAGTCTTTGAAAGGGGCGGGAGATCGTTACGAATTGTGCTGAGATAGACCCAAAACATAAAAAAGAGGGGACCCAAAAAGGGGAAAACAGGGAGCTACTTGTGCAAACCAATCAGTGGCCAAATATCAGCGCCTCCAGCGAATGTCGCAGAACACAGTCTGGTATGCGCAAAAGCTTCAGTATTTCAGTGAGGCCGGCAGACTTGGAACACAAAGAAAGTGTTTGCACCCAAAGACTCGACGTCCAAAACAAACCAAAGTATCACACCACCAATTCAACTTATCAATTGTTCTAAAAGACAAAAATTCCCATACTTTTTGGCGCCTGCCACGCTGGAGAATGCTAAAAAATTTGCAGCTCGACAAATGCTGAATAATCACCATGTACCGTTTCTTGTACTGTTTTTATTGAGACAGCGACGTGGAAGAGACCAAGGAGAATCGATGATAAATAGGAGCGATGCTGTGTGACAGTACCAGAAATCCCATCCCAGAGCCTTTCATTTCAAAAAAGGGATGAATATAAAAAATGTAGTACATATCTCAGCTGTATTCGTTTTACACATCTGTAGTGCCACCACGTAGAGACACCTTGGGAAAAAAGTCTTCGTAAAATGCCAGGTTATACATTTCAGTGGCACATAAAGAGCCTCTGGGTTTCCAAATCTTCCTTCCGCGCAAAGCAGGCCATGTCGCACAATCCAAGCGACGTTGTCACCAGTTTCGATAATGACCCCACATCATGTCGGATTACTTAATAATACTATAAATTTCGAGCTCATCACTCCCCACCGACCCCAGATCAGCCTATTCAACAAGTCCCCTTTACAAAATGTCTAGCATTCATGTTTTGTCCGATGGTCGGAAAATAGCCTACACAATCTCGCACTCCTCTGAGCCAGATAAAAAGCTCATCGTTTTATCCTCCCTATTTGCAAGCTCATCGGCCATTTGGACAGACGTAATGCAAAGCCTCCATTCTGCGGGCTATCGCACTCTTGTGTATGATCATCCCGGCCATGGCCATTCCGATCCCCCCCTCAATATCAATGATACCACCCTAGCTTCTATGGCACAAGATGTTCGCATGTTGCTTGATGCACTCCATGTCAAGAGCATTTATTCATGGATCGGATGCTCTCTTGGCGCTGCTACTGGCTTCGTTTTTGCTTATAATAACCCTGGATTTGTTGAAAGACTCGTAATCAGTGATACTAACAGTGCTGCGCCCATCAATTGCGGTGCTGAGGATATTTTTGCTGCTCGAGTTGAACAAGCAAGACAGGGCCATCTCCCGGAGCTTTTGCAAGGCTCCCGTGAAAGATGGCTTGGCAAAGAGTGGATCGAAGCAAACACCGAAAAGACAGCTCATCTTACAAAGCTGATGGGCGAAACAACAGTGGATGGGTTTGCAGCTTGTGCTTCAGCTCTTACATCACGGACATTTGATCTGCGGCCTTTGACCTATGAAATGGCTTTCAAAACAAAGCGTATACTCTTCATTGTTGGCGAAAAGGATGGAGATTTGCCAATGACTATGGCTGAACTTGCCCACAGAACACTTTCCGGATATACCGTCTCCGATTCATACAACCATGAGGATAGCATGGATGTCGACGAAACACATGATGATGATTACAAAGAAGACCCTCGGGTGGTTCTTAGGACTGTGCCCAATGCTGGCCATGCGTCTTTTATCGATGGCTTGGCGTCCTGGATGGAATCTGTACTTGCATTCTTGAAATAACCCTCTCTAACCCAAGCAGAGGTAGTTTATAATACAATCTTGCGACATCAAGCCTTTCCTGACCATCAGCTATTGCGAAACCCAGATTCTTCAATGATAATAACCCTTTACCCTTTGAAATCGCTAGATTTTGCATGTTAACAGGGTATCATTTTGGAGAAGAAGTCATATACAACAAAGCTCCAGGCTATAAGAGACAATGAAAAAGAGAGAAAAGAACAATCCAAAGTTATACAGAAGTGCACGCCACTTGTTGTAAAGAAGAAAAGAAAAGAAAAGAGATTGATTACGCCCCTCCCAACAAAAAATATATCTAGTACATCATACGAACGGAAAAACCAAGACGTGTTTATTCCGTTCGTGACTTTTTCTGCTCTACCTTTAGCAACAAGGCGCGGTTGATATGTGGCAGCACACCACCATAGGCAATGGTGGCGCGCACCAGTGTATCAAGCTCTTCGTCGCCACGGATGGCAAGCTGCAGATGGCGGGGCGTAATACGCTTGACTTTGAGATCCTTTGCTGCATTCTGAAGTACGTTAGCACTTGTTCTTTCCAATTGGGATTCATGGACATACGCCTGCGAGTTCAAGAACCTCGGCAGTGAGATACTCGAGGACGGCGGTGACATAGACAGCTGCCTTTGCACCGACACGCATCTTGTTCTGGGAGTTCTGCTTCAAGAAACGCTTAACACGACCACAGGGAAACTACATGTCAGCCATTGAAACCCTTATAAAAAATTTTGTCCTTTGTTAAAGCAAGGAGTCCATTGTTGAAGTGCTTGAAAAAAGAAAAAAAAGACAATTCACTGTTTGACGAGAAATACGAAAAAAAAACCTACTTGAAGTCCTGCGCGTGCCGAATGGCTTTGCTGTCTCTTGGTGCCATCGCCAGACGTTTTACCTCCTGCACTTTTGCCTCCAGAAGACTTTCCTTTTCCTCCAGCCATGTTAGATATTTAGTATTTGGCCCTTTTCGGTATTCAATACAAAATAAAAAGCTGTTCTGTTTTTTTTTTTAATCTTTAATAAAAAAAAATGGCAGTGCTTTGGGGGTAAAAAAAGCTGATTGTTAAAAAAAAAAACGTCGAATCGTCTCGAAAGGATGTAATCGAACAGAAGCGCGACTTTTTTTTGTTTTGTGGTGGGAAAGCGAAAAAAAAAAGTGCGACAAAAAGTTGTATTGAAGTTTTTCTTAGCGAAGGACTTACTGACAGGAATGTAGGCGTTAGGAGAAGGCGGTGGCGGGGAGCCACTCTCACCTCGCCCAAGGATCGTAACGGTCGGTCGAGGTACCTATACAAATTACATGAGCAGACTCCTGCTTTTTGTGCGCTCTTTCCCTCATTCACTGCTAGTCGTCATCTGTTTTCTCGTCATCTTCTTTCCTTCTTTTCATCATTTTCGCGCCATCCTGGCCTTGTGTACTAGAACGTCTGCAAGCACCTCGAAAAATTCTGCCTAAAATCTCTCTAAACTTGTTTCCGCCAACGATCGACAGGAACTTCCAATAGTACATAAACAAAAAATCACGTGACTACCTCCATCACCCCGTGGGATTATGGGACGAGACCCCAGCCAAATCCGAAGCAATCACGGATCTTGCCAATGCCAATTCCTTCAATGACAAACTTTATTCATTTCTGCATGCAATATAAATACAAGACAAGTTGCACAAAGGTATCGTATAAAAACGCAACAGTCCAAAAAATCAAAAAAAAAGTAAAAACTAAAAGAATAAAACAAGACGCATCGTAACCATACAGTTTTTATAAAAAAAATGAAAAAAAGCTCAAAGCAACAACCAACTCAACAAAATCCAAAGAAAAAAAAGCCCTAAAAAAACGACCATCTCCTAGAAGCAGTTGAGACTTGCCTTGTTCTTCTTCTTTTGTTTATCAATGGCCTTCATCCGTTCCTCCAAGTGAGCACGGGCAATCTCAGCGTCTCGTCGCTTCTTACGCTCTTCCTCTACTTGCACCAAGCTCCATCGCTGGTCTGACTCGGGCTTCTCCTTCAGCGCTTTAATCTCTGACTCCAGCTCTTGTGCCCGTGTTCTCCAGTTGTCACAATCCGTCTTGTACTTCTTCGTCCGCGTCTCCACCTCATCCAGTGCAGTCTCCAATGTAGATGTCAGTTCCCTTTCGGCCTTCAATTGCTTCTCAATCGTAGCAATACGGTCCTGCTGTGACTGGATTGTCAAATGGCTACTAGTAGGCCGTGCAGCAGGAGGGGCTGCTGGGAGGGGAATCGTCGGTGGTGGCATTGACGGCAGTGCCTTATTAGAATTTGTGCGTGAGAAGGCTGGTCGTCCGCTAGTAGGTGATCCAAGTAGGGACACACGCTGCTGTTCCTCCTTGAGCGAATCGAGCTCTTCTTGTAAGCGCTCTTTCTCTGCAATAGTCTCCTGTAGCTCCTGCAAACGCTCCGTCTGTAGACTTGAGAGGTGATTTGACGCCTCTTGCGCTTGGTCAAAGTTGTTGTGAAGCTGCTGCTCAAGTTCTTCCATCAAACGAGAGTTCTTTTGATGCTCAGACTCCAAGTCGGAAACATGCCGCTCAATGGCAGTCATATGGTCGCATACCTTGCCGTGAATTTGAGCAGCATCCTTTCCTATAATATTCGCAATGGACACACGTACAGACTCCAAGTCAAGCATCACTGCATTCTGCTGTTGCACAAGCGCCTCCTTATCCGCAATAAGAGCATCAAGACGCGCTGTAATCTTCTCGACACTGACATCAACACTCAACGCAAACGCCACCTTGGTGGCCACATGCATTAGTTGCTCCCTAGCCTCTGCAAGGTCGCTCTGGAGGAACCGTACATTCTCAGCGTGCTCGGTCATCAGCTGCTGTACTTCCTGGTCATAGTCGTGACGAGACGCTGCCTTGAACTCCTCCAGCTCTAGTGCATGCTGGTCTTGCATCGCCGCCATTGTAGATGCATGTCCCTCTTCCAGTTCGCTGATACGCGCAGAGTGCGCATCAACCAAGCTACGGTACTCATCCACCTGGCTCCGAAGAGCAGAGATATCGACTGACCGTCTCGGACCCATGGGCATTTGTTCAGGGACAGGACTGCTTTGAGCCTTTGATAATTGCAGTTCAAGGTCAGCAATGCGCTCCGTCATCTCTTGCTCCATCTTGCTCATAGATACCATGACCTCATTGTGCTTGGATTGCCACGACGCAAGCTCAATAGAAAGGACAGAAATGGCAGCTGACTTATCAGCCTCGACCTTGCGTTCTTCTCTCTTGATCTCGTCAGACGGGCCTTGGCTAGCCATACTAGACCTGAGCACTTCAAGCTCAGCATACATCTCGGACTCTCGCTTTGCATGTGCCTGTTGCAAAATGATCAACTGCTTTTCACTCTGCTCAAGCTGGCTGCGTAGTGTAGACAGCACAGACATATCCACTGGCTGGAAACTTGAACGCTCACGAGTAAGGCCCGAAATGATGGCAGTCTTTGTTTCCAAATCTTTCTTGGCTTTGGTCATCTCTGCCTCAAGCTCTTGAATACGGTCGGACCGAGTCTGAATCTCATGCATAGCCGTATCAAGACTTCCATCAAAGTTCTTCATGACATCAGCGCCCACTTTGCCTTCCATGTTCTGAGAAGCGATCAGGCGAAGAGATGCAAAGGAACGGTTGACACGATCATTCAAGAACACACTCTGGTTGGATTTTCGGCGAATCATATTGCCTCGCTGAGGGAACGTAAGCGAGGAGCGCGGTGAGAGAGGAGCCAAGGGGAGCGAAGACATGGAAGAAGGCACAGACGAAAGGGGCCCTGTTGCCTCCTGGGCCTCTGCCGCCTCGCTCTGCGCACGTTTGACTTCCACTTGGAGATTCTTAATCTGCTCAAGTGCTTTTTGGTGTTCTTCCCTTAACAACGCATGCATCTCCAAAGCTGCAGTCTCTGAGGCTTCGCGTTCCTTGACCACAGTGCGTAATAATTCAACCTCTTCATGGATGGTAGAGCCTTTGGATAACGGCGACAGTGAGTAGCCATCAAACAGGCCAGGTGTCACACCTGGGTCAGCAATCTCATCGTCTTCGACGTAGTCAGGGACAGACTCAGCATCAGCAGTGACAACAGGGGCATTGATGGTGAGGTGGGATAGCTTCCGGCCTTGTTTTCGAGCAATATCTTTAGCAGCGACAGGGGTTTCAGCTTCAAACCGTTTGTTCTCGGGCTGTATCTCTTTCTTCTCGGATACCTCCTTGTCACTGGGGCTATCGCTTTCCTGTTCACTCACTTGCTTGCCCTTCTGCTCGTCCTCCTTGCCACTGTCGCTAACCGCCGAGTTGGAAACTACGATGTCTGAAGTACTCTTTTCATCCGGCTTTGCCTCGCTTTCTTTTGCGTCGAGGCCGTTGGCTTTCAAGTCTGGCGTAGTAGGAGTAGATGGTACCGAGTCATGACACGACAAGTCAGAGGAAACAGACGGAGGGTTTGATCCAGAATCAATCTGCGAGTTGTGACGACTATCATGTGAGTCAGTCGTTTCAAGTGTCAAGTCAGCAGTGAAGACGGAGTCTGGCCGAGACTCTAGCATGGACATGCGGCTAATTGTCATGGACTCACGCGACCGCACAGGTTGGCTCTTTGAAGACATTTCCTGCATTGAAGCCACTGTGCGAAGAGCCTCTTGGTACTTTTGGTGAAGCAAATCATATTCTTCACGGGTCACCTCACGATCCTCCTGTAGTGGCTTGTCAAGGTTGCCATCAGTGCGCCCGGACTGTTCACGAACGGGCTCCTCGGGGATGGGTGCAAAGTTCACCTCTTCATTCTCTGGGATGACATCTGTACCGTGGCTGTTCGTGTGGCTGTGTCTGCTCAAACTACGAGAGTGCTCAGCCAGAGCACGGCTTGTTGAGCGCCGTTGAGAAGCGGGGACAGGCTGCGTGTGGGTGTTTGCTTGAGGTACAGGATCATGTGGGTCGATTTCATTCAAAAGAGTGTCAATGCGACCAAGACTGCGCTGTCTCTCAACGACCTGCACAAGGCGATCCATTTCCTGCTGCATCAACTCGATATCTTGATGGGCATCGGCCAAGCGTTCCTCCAAATTGGAAATATATTCTTCAGAGTTGTTTTCGCTTTCGCGCAAATGCGAGATGACACCGCGCAGCTCATTGATGACACCCTGTTGGCTCTCATCTCCCGCGGCCTGATCTCCCAGCTTGGACTCCAGACTATGCATGTACGTCTCTGTGGAAGCCTCGCGGTCCATGAGCTTTTGCAGGCGAGCTTGTAGCTGGGTGTTGATTGTTTCTGCATACGCACATTTGGTCTCTTTTTCACGAAGCGACGTCTCTGTTGTAGAGAGCGTGGCACGTGTGCTAGCAATGGATTGCTCCAAGGACTGAATCGTCTTTTCATACTCCATAACGACTTGCTCAACGGCAGAAGCAAAGTTACTCGATCGGCTTGAGCGAGCAGTGGCGGCTTCGTCTGCAGAGAGCTGGCCCCCAAGCTCGGCCTGGTCGACATGCTGGCGTTCTGCTTTATGAGCTTTTGCCATTTCAGAAATAAGATGGGCATGCCGTTGGGAAAGAGTGCTATAATTCTCCTGTGCATCTAGCAATGCATTCTGCAGTTCTGATTCGCGGGACGACCGCTCCGATCTCTCATTTGCAACAGAACCAGGGCCATTCCCACCTGATCTGCGAATTTGGTCACGCAAAAATGCCACTTCGGCTTTTAGCCGGTCAATAATGGCCTGCTTATCACCCTCTTCAACTTGCTGGATCCTGGGCTTTGACTGAATAGCACGGGCACGCTGCGCGTATTGCACAGTGTTGAGTGTCTCACTCAAGTGGAACTCGGGTGTCGTAATGCATGCAATCATGTAGGTGATGGCATTTCCACCAAGCGAGTCTTGTAAGAGGCGAGTGAGACGCGAGTCTCGATAGGAGACATGGCCGCCTGGTTGGCGAGAGGAGAGCTGGGAAATGACCTTTCCAAGAGCTGCCAAGCCTGCATTAATAGAAATACCCTCCTTGGCACGCTCGCCCTGGGCGCCCGTGTTCTTCAGACGCTCACTTCCAGCCAAATCGACAAAGTGCAGCTTGCTCTCCACTGTGACCCATGATTCGGCGCCAGGCGTGGCCTCTGCTGGGGCAGACATGCGTCGTTCTGTGCGCGACGTAGCCAATCCAGACTTCCGCTGGACCAGATTCAGACTAAAGACGGCGTGTGAACGAGATGATCGCGCGTTGATGGCCGTGGAGTCCGTTTGCCGAAGCGTCGAACCGGTATTGAGAGCGCCCAGCAAGTCCTCGACAGAGTTGATTTCGATCTGCGTGAGGCCCGTCAAGAGAATATTGCCCTTTGTATCCTCGCGGATGGTGACTGTGGCCCGTTCGTGGGCAGGGATATAGTCTGGAACAAGGAGATCACGTAGCTGTTCGTTGTAGATTTCGACATAGGTGGCTTTCAAGGTCCATGTCTTGTCCCGTTTGTCTTGTTTCGCACTGCCATAGCCACGGGGCGTGCGCAGCTGCGACATGGATCCACGGTTGGCCGTTCCCTCGAGCTTCTCAAACAGGGCGTGGGCTGCACGAGGCACAACACCTGCACATTTATTAGCAAATGTAAAACAGTCTTGTGGATGAGAAACATACCCATCAGCTCAGGATCATTCTGTTCACTGGGGCCAGACGTCCCCATGGTGTATGATTTACCAGCACCGGACTGGCCGTATGCCAAGAGAGACACATTGTAGCCAGTCGTAAACGAACTGACACTCTCGGCGAGATAGTCCCACACGCCTTGCTGTCCAACATCAGTGTTGAAAACGCGGTCGAAAACAAACAGCTTCCGGCCATGTGAAGCGTCAATGGCAACGTTTGTGTCGCTCATGACGTGCACCATCTGGCGCTGGAACCGCTGCGGGACAAGGTCATATCCTGGGTCACTTGGCTGAAGGGGAGGCCGAACCCGGATGGCTAGCAATGGTGGTTAGCTCATAGAAACAAGGAACACAGCGACAAAGAAAAAACACGTACCGACTCTGACAGCTGTGCGCGAATCGTCGTCAGAGGCTCGACTTCCATTGGTCTTACTACTACTACTGAGACGGCTGTTGCTGCGAGGCGTTGATCGCACGAGTGCGCTCATCGGGCGCTGTGGTGTAACCGGCGTAGGCGATGCCGGCCCAGCGGCCCCATCGTTGTTGTCCATGATATGGAACGCCTTGATGAATCAGGTCAAAGCATACAGTTGCTGGAAATTGACAACGTCGAGACTCGGGGGCGCAGCAATTGTACAAAAATAAAAAAAATGAAAATAATGAATGGTGAGAACGCAATGTTTATCGTCCGAAAAAGCGCAAAGGGGAATTGTGACAAAGCATGCACTTGGGATACAGCAATTCTTGGCTTCGATTTGGGCGGATATGAAACAGGAACATGCGTGGGTCAATCCGATTTCAAAATAGGAAAAGTAAACTCCCAAGTTGAAGCCGAAGATGGCAGGGGTTCACTGCGATTGGTTGATGGAAGACTTGAAAGCTGAGCGATTACGTTGTTACAGCGATTCTATCAGGTTTTTTTTTCTCAATTTTTAGCATAATATTCTACAGCAGAGGTCATTGTGAGCTAGCACTTTTGCATCTTTCCTTGTTCTTGTCAAAATCGCGCCCACCTTCTCCCTCCCTCCCTCCCTCTCAACCGGTGGCTTCAACACGAAAAAAAAAAAAGAAATAATACATACATAAAGCAAAAAAGAACATTGGATCCGTCCGATCTGAGACACCACAAATATTCCATCAACGTCATTTCTTCTCAATAAAATAGAGCTTGGTTTTGAGAACCTTTTTCTGGGGTTTCGTGTTTTTTTTTATCTCACAAGTTGAAATTGAAAGCTTCGCTTGTAAGGACCAGCCCCTACGGACGGGCCGGCATCCTAAAGTAGACAAGTCAGGGGTAAAAGAATAAAAAATCAAAAGCTTCCATATGTCGTCAGCACCCATATGTATTGCACAAAAATAAGCTCCAATGTTTTCTCAACGTTCACTTCATTCTTCAGACTTCAGACCAATCTTGAGATCATCACAGTATCACATGCCATTTTCTCATGCGCAACAGTAATGATATGCAATGCTCAAGCCATAAAAGCAGAAGAACTACAATCGCCAAAGTAGAGACTTGGGGAAGATACATCCAATGTATTGCAAGCTGATCGTAATTTCGCCACCCTGGTGTTCATAATCATCTCTTAAAAACATCACGAAAAGGAAATTCGGAAATCATGCATGGCTAGAAATCTTTAGACCATAACTTGGCTCAAATCAGCGTTACACAACAAAACAGCGTTACTCTGCATGATGCGTTAGTCTCAAACATCGAATGGCTTTTTCCCGTTCGTTTTGCGCGATCCACTCACGATGCGACAATGCATAGAGCCATAAACCAAATACATACCTACCTACCCGCAGTAAAATCATAATCATAAAATGCATGTGCCAATCTATTAACCAAGTGCATACTATATATCCATAGCATTCTCATCCCGCTCCGTCAACACTCTGTATATGCGTTTGCTTAGCGCGGGTCCAACTGTTCGATCAGACAATGCCCCATTGCGGTTGCGGCTCTTCGTCACATCTTGTAGTGAAAGCGGCCCATTTGCCTCAAGTCCAACAATCAGCTTTGGTAGAGTACTATATCGAGCTGCTACTCCCAATGCTATTGGTTCTGTCACTCGTACAATCTGCTGAAGCATCACACCTAGAATTTCCGTTGGTGTCGAGGCACCGCCAGCATTGATTTGCCCAGCATCCATACAAAATGTCGCCGAAGCAGCATACAACTCCTCTTTTTGTAGACGGTATGGAGCCGTGGCTATTTGTTCAGTAAAAATGCGGATCCAACGCGCCGTATCTAAGCTGCCTTGTGTTTCATGGATCAGAATATTTTCCTGGTGAAACACCTGAAAGTCCAAAAGGGCATCATTGATGATTTCCTCATCAACATACTGCGTCTGGCCCCGTTTCACTATGCGTGATGACGGCCTATCGCTTTCGGATGGGTGCGCTTCGCCTCGAACAGCTGCTGCAAATTTTCTGTTTCGAATTGATTTGTTTTTACTCCTCCAGGCATGAAGTCCTTCAATAATATAGACGATTTTCATCGCTGGAAACCGCCTATTCATCGACGATATGTGCCCCTCCAAATCATATCCACCAGCTTGGTGTTTTGCCTCAGGATCTGAGCGTCCCAGCACAAGCTGTACAAACTCATCAGCGTGCAAAATCACTATAGCTTGCTTTTCATCTTCAATTCGGAGGGGCACTGGTTGCCAATGCCCCAGGTCTGCCTTATACTCTGCCTTGACTTTCCGTCGCCATGCCACTACATTTGATGTCGGGCTATCCCATGTCTCAAACTCTACGTTGATTTCCGTCAGAATCTTTTCAGTGATTTCTCGAGTTGCTTGTGGGAGCGTTGAAGGCAGCCGAACAATCATTTCAGGCGCCGCCACATTCTTGTCTATTCTAGACTTGTTTGCATCATGAAATGCTGCTGCTTCTGCCTTTTCTTTTGCTCTTTGTTCCTTTGCAAGATCGCTCGCAATCCTCTTTCTTTCTCGTTCAGTTTCTCTCTCTCGCTGCCTTTGTTCTCTTTCAGCCTCTTTCTCCCGCTGCCTTCGTTCTTTCTCAGCCTCTCTCTCCCGCTTCTTTTCTTCGCGGGCAATTTCCTTCTCTCGGCGGTTCAGAGTTCTTTCATCATCACATACAGCTAAGTTCCTACTTGAAGATGTTGAGGATGTGGCGTTCGATGATTGTCGTTTCTTTACAAAATTTTCTCGGCCATTGGTTTTTGATGGTCCCTTTTGGAACTGATTTAAATAGGCTGATACCATATCCTTTGCCCTGTCTATATCATCATCACCAAACATACTGTCATCCGAGTTATCAAACACGGTAGTTTTTCTTGGGCTTTGTTGTTTGCTTCCAGTCCTCGTATTAGACATAGATCTACGCATTGGGGGGTCGGACAAAATTCCACAATCGTCTGAATTGTCTGTCTTTTTTCTTTTGTTGCTTTCTAGCTGTTTTTGGCTTTCTGAAAAGTTTCTTTTTGCACCTGGCCGTTCAGTCACCTCCATATCATGATTCTGCACAGCAGAAAGTATTGGTGAGCTAGAAAGGATTGTAATTTCATCCACGACCACGGGAGATCGAGGTGGAGGTACAACTGGACGACGCTTCAATGCAATTGTTCCTAGCCTTTGAAGATTGTCAAGTGCCATATCAAAGTCGTCTATATCATCCAGATGGATGTCAACATGCCGTTCTTCCACACTAGTGAAATTTCTTGAAACTGATGCCACTTCTTGCTCATTGTCTGAAGAGCTTAGTAGGTCAATGCAATCTAGATCTTTGGAAGACGGCTGTTTAATTATCTTATGAGGCAGCGTTTGGCAGTCGATTCCTTCCAGCATCCTAGGAGAGGAAACACGTACATCGCCACAGCTAGATGATTGGTTAGGCTGTTGGGCCATTGCATCTGTCAAGGCATCGTGTTCGCGTCTCGACGGCGCAGTCCTCCTAGAGCTTTTTGATTTTTCTCTCTCCAGGGGAGAGAGCCTCCCAGTGTTCAATGATTCTTCGTCAAAAGCATACAGCACATGTAATACAGGGTCCCTAGATTGTGGTCTTACGTCGTCTAGCAACGAATCCGTCATCACATCCATATCAATATTCTGTGGAGATTTCCTCTTGTTATCCAAGGGCGTTGTAGCACTTCGCACAGGTAAAGAGAATGGCAGTTCTTGATCAGGATTCTGGACTGCATTATTCTGAGGCTTTTTGGCTCCTTGTTGCGCAGGGCTGCAAGATGCGTCGTCAATGTCTATGATCTCTAGAGACGCGTTTTTGTCAATAGTAGATGTGGCAGATCCTGGTTCTTCTTCTCTATCAGAAAGCGACAGGACTGGCCTTCCCAATGGCTTCGGGGAGACTCTTGTCGAGCTTGGCATAGACTTGGGAATAGCTACAGGATTTGCTTCATTTTTACTTTGAGGCAACGTTTCAAACTCAAATTGAAATTCATATTCCATATCAGTATCGTCCACATTTGCCGTCACAGCTTGAGGCGCTGCAGCCACGCTTAAAGGGTTGGCTGTCACATTTTTTTCAAAAAATGAAGACGCGTCTTCGTCATCACTCGATAATAGAATAATATCCCCCGACATTTGGACGTTAATAATAAGTCCTACTCGGCTTATCCAAAAAAAAGTTACAGGTTTCTAATGGAAATACACCATCGTAAGGAGATTGATTCTGAACAGCTGTCTCACAGCAAAGCTCTCTGCTGGACAGCAACCAAAACCTATGACGTAATGTCGAGTAATGAGCACGTGTTTTTGTGGGGTTGGAAACGTTGAACAATGGAGAGTTCGGGTTAGCCCGTCGCCGTTGGGCTAATTTTTGCAGCTGCTTGTTTCACAGGACCTACCTTCTACATTGTATTCTATATCAACATTGAGGTTTTGGATCTCTCTCATCACCATCGTTTATTCCATCTAGTGTGAGGTATAACTTGATAGATCTTGCTGTTGTTACTTTTTGCTCATCATTTTAATACATAATACCTACCTACCTACCTAACCTACATGTCGAAGAGGGTAGGGTAATGCCAGATCGGTCTTTCATTTGTACTTTGTACCTTGAGGTACATATGTACTAGTACATGTTTTTTTGCTCCCAGAAAAGAAATCCTCCAAAATCCATCCAACTCCGAAGAAGGTGCCCATCCTACTACTAATAAATTTCATTCGTTCAGTCGCTCGTTATCGTCCTCCTTTGAAGCCTCCTCAATAGCATTTATCTTTATTAGAATATATCTTTACGAAAAACTACTTATCCTCAAAAAAATACTGTTGAAAGGCTCTAACACAGTTTGGGTAACACGTCACGCGACACGCATCTTGGAGTAGTGATTGGTTCAGCATGCTATTTTATCTCTCTTTTTTGACTCTCATTACTGGCACTTCTTTTGGGCTCAATGCTGTCCCCAAGTTTAATATATCTCGACAAGACAGCCCTTTTGCCAATGCCGATGACGGTGCGACATCAAGCTTGCGGGATGCAGATCATCTCCAAGTAAAGCGAAATGACGACAGCCGGAAATACTTTCATGAGCCCGGTACTGCGTCTTTATTTTCGCATTACGATAGCAGGTTTTACAAAGGCCAGGTGCCCTACGAAGAGCATCAAGAAGTCCTCCGACAGTTGATCCGCTCTTATGTCACCACATGCCAGTCTTTGGGAATTGAGACGTGGTTAGCCCATGGAACGCTTCTAGGCTGGTGGTGGAACGGCCAAATCATGCCGTGGGACTACGACTTGGACGTACAGGTTACAGAGGCTACTATGACATATATTGGCAACTACTACAACCAAACTACCCATACATATCATACCCCAGAGGGCAAAACCTTAACATATTTTCTTGATATAAACCCCAGTCATAATAAACCTCATGATCCATTCAACATCATTGATGGTCGTTGGATTGACTCAGCTTCTGGTATGTTTATTGACATTACCAGTCTTGCACAACGTAAAGCGAAGAACAAGCCTGGCGTGTGGAGTTGTAAAAACAACCACAAATACCATACCAGAGACATTTTTCCCCTCAGAAGAACAAAGTTTGAAGGTGTTGAGGCTCTCATTCCATATGACTTTCAGAGGATTCTTACTGCTGAATATGGCTTGAAGTCACTGACCACTCTTAAGTGGGAAAAGTAAGTTTTTATCACAGCTGACGCTTTGGAACAAATCATTAACAGCATAGTCATACTTGGGAAGAAGACCGTCAGGAATGGGTAAAAAGACCAGAAGAATTTGTGCTATAATGGCCCTTATTTTTCCATGATTCTTGCCATTTATTTTGTACAAAACAGCAGCGAGGTGGAAGTTAGCCACTTATTAGCGACAGAATTAATAGTTGTAGAACTTAGTAGCTTGGTTGCATTTGATTTTGGTGTATATATGATTTATGCCAGCAGCAGTAGAACAAAATATATTTCTAAAACATGAAAATACTCTACTCACACGACATGAAACCAAGCTGTTGAACCATTATTTGCAACGCAACCAAACTACTAAAGTAGCGGGCCATAGGCAAACTACTCCCATATACCAAAACCCGGGCTGTCTGCTTCGCTGCCAAATGGTACGAGTTTCCCCTTCTTCCGTGTAGCCTCATACGTCTTTAATCTTTTCTATGACCTCATCGCCAAATATAGACCGGATTACACGTATGCTTCCATAGCCAGTGGCGAAAATAACGAGTTCAGCATCTAGATGCGATCCATCATTCATCTTCAAACCAGTCGGGGTCATATCCTTAACGCCGTGCCGGCTCTTTAGCTTAATTTTGCCATCAACAATAAACTAACTAGCACCAATTTCAATATAGTAGTCACCTCTGCGCCGTGTGTACAGATAGAAAAGACCGGCTCCATCCGGTCCACGGCTCATCTGGAACCCAACATTTTTCAGTCTATTCAAAATCTCGGTGTCGTGTAAATCGGCATCTTCAAGACGTATATTTGTATAGGCCTGATCCGAGTAGGTATCAAGAAAGAGCCCGCCATGGACGGTCTCTGCATAATGGTGACGTCGTCCATTTTCGTGCTGATCCTGCGCTACATCAAGTCCCGAATTACTAGAGCAAAAAAAAGGCCTTGCGCTTAGGGGCAAACTCTAACACAGGGGGTGTTACTGCGTAAAACTCGGTTTGACACATTGTACTTTCAAAAAGCTCCGTTCCGGTAATTTTTACGCACGCTCCATGCCATCCTTTTGCTTGTCTTGGTGTTTGGTTGGCTTGGTTTTGTAGTGAGGTTTTGAGGGCTCAGTGCACAGGGGTCCCGCTATGGGCATAGGATTATATGGCTATGGAAGAGACAGACAGGACATCGAAAAGAAAAATAAATAAATATGGAAGAGACAAAGACTCGATGAGGACCAAAGGAACTGAGCATTGGAAGACCATAATAAGAGGCTTCGGGAAATTTAAAAACTTGATGTCACTTATGTTTCTCGAAAGACATTGGAGATATTATCATGAAATTTAAAAAAAAAACAGTTCAACATGTTATCTTGACAATCTCAAAGGAAGAAAGTTGCGAGAGTCGGTCAGCAAACAATTTGGATATTGAAGACCAAACTTTCGGGAATAGTCATCATCCTTTGACACTCTGCATTACGTGATTTTAATGAAAGAAGCCTCGTTGTAAAGGGCTTTTCATGACAACGCACAATCCCATGCTATCGGTGGATTAGTTCTTAATAATATGACTAGTATCTTGCCTAACCACTAGATCCTAGAATTATCGTCTCTTTCAAAGTGGTTCGCGTGGATTTGGTTTTTATTAAGGAGCGTTACAGAAACACCAACCGGTTTGGCATTAGTTCCAGCCCACGAGAAGAGCCGTGCTATGATTATAGAGCACAAGGATTGAATTACTGCCTACTTTAGAGAGGGTATGAAAATGGACGAGGCCGACTCCCACCCGTCCCACGCAAGAAGTTAGACCGGCGTTTAAGAAGCGCTCGGGTCAAAAGGACGATATAGAATCGTAGTAATGCATGATAGCGTTGAACTGACTAGAAGACTTGACTAGGAGTGGGCACTTGCCTCCCCTTTGCCAAATAAAGGCGTAAAGTAAAAAGAGACAAAGCCTGATAACAGAAGTCTGCAAAATTTTCATTTAGGGTATTTTCCAGTAGAGGCAATTAATATATTATTCAACTATCATTGTCCTTTTTCATTCTTTTTTCAATAGCTCGTAAACGCAACTCTCGATCAGATAGTCCCAATGTTTCTCCTGATGAAGAGCCCTCTAAAACAAATGTGCCTCCAGTACAGCCCTGCATCGTGTCATCCTCTTCTTCTTCCACGCTAGCAGGACCATAGTCCCTCTCCCGCATGCCATTCAGTCTGTTCCCATGTAATGCAACATCGGCCTCTCTTTCGTGTTGCTTATAAAGCTCCCAAAAGCCCCGGTCGTGATTACTATGTACATTATGTGCCAACTCGTGGTAAAGAGTGCGTCGGACTGTCTTATAGTCTCGGTATCCGTTATCAGCATCTGTTCGGAGACGGAGATGAATGATTTGACCAGCATTCGTATTAAGCCCCAGTATGCGCGTTACACCTTCATGGTTTGCTTCCGTGTTCTCTCGTGGATCCATTTCCGTGAGAAGTCCCACTTTATACTTGTGCTTTTTCATTATAAAACGAATCCCAATGTCATCTTTTAAACGGTGTAAAAATGCAAGTGATTTGTCCGGCTCGGCAAGATGTGGGAGAGCGCGGACATCTTGAAAGGTGAACCCATCATTATCATTAATTGAACTACGCTTTGTATGGAGCTTTTCTTTCCTCCTCGCTGCATTGAATCTCTCTTGTCGTGCTTTTGCGATCTTTGTTGTATTTAAAAGGGATTCTATTGCTTGTGATGGCGAGGCCAAAAGCCGAATAACAGCTGGCTTTTTTGTATTTAGCTTCAAGATTATATCACGAACAAGGTCGTCACCATTTTGATCCGTCTTGAGAAGCCCAATAGGAGGAGGAAGAAGCATTTTGGAGACTATGTGGTCTTTTCCTGTTTCTTCAAAAAGATACTCTTCACAGAGCAATGTCAAATCAGTAATATTGATGGAAGCATCGATAGTCAAAACCTTCGTCTTCCCACCAAACGAGACGGTTATATCGAACGGCTCGGAGACGCTTTCTACAGCAAGGTCCTTGGTGATGCCTCCCATTTCTCGGGGTTTGATCGTAACAAAATGAACAAAAGTTGTTTATTTTTTTTTAAATATATTGTATTCTTCGGTTTAAATTATCTTTGTAGTAGAAGGGGAGCTCGTCTTCTCAAAGATGATATGCTGAATTTCTAATAATCATTCGAGGCAGCTGCTTTATAATTGACATTCTGGTGCTTTCGTTGGGCATCTATGTACTGCGATACGTCATACGATACCTGGGTACATGCTTAGTCAGTAACCCCCGAGTGCCAGATTCGACTCTGCATTGCGCTTGTTTTTAACACCATAATGGTGCCCCACATGAGCTACATACTACATACTACCGTGACGAATCGCGTCGTGTCCTTAATAGCACCAAAGGGAGCACATCATCAACCCTTCAAGAACGAACCAACAGCTGTTTCGATCATCGTATAAAAGAGCAAGGTCTTCTTTTTAAAAATGGTTCTGAATTTATTCAGAGTAGCGGGTACTCTTTGCGTTTACTTCAGAGAATAAAGCTAACAACGTGAAGGTGATCTCTCCCATTTGCTATCCATTGGCATTCTGCTGCACAAGATTCTCCAGCTAAAAGTATGTATGAGGAAGGTCTCTTAAGGCTGTGCTAATCGGAATAGTCTACTTCGGGCATCTCTTTCAAATCACAGGCCCTGTATTTTGCTGTTTATATTACCCGTTACTTGGATCTTTTCTCGACCGAAAGTGTCTATAACTTCATTTTCAAGGTTCTCTTTATTGGTTCCCAGGGATATATCATTTATCTCATGAGGTCGCAGTACAGATCCGCCAGTGAATCAAATGCAGACACCTTTCGCATAGAATACTTGCTGGCGCCTGCGGCTGTCTTGGCCATTCTTCTCCCTTACAAATATACCCTCTTTGAGATTCTATGGGCGTTTTCCATCTGGCTTGAGTCTGTGGCCATCTTACCCCAGTTGTTTATGTTGCAACGGACGGGCCAGGCTGAAGCCATCACTGCTCACTACCTCTTTGCCCTTGGCATCTATCGTGCCATGTATATTCCCAACTGGATTTACCGATACATTTCGGAGCCCAACCACAAGGTGGACTGGATTGCTATTATTGCCGGTCTTATCCAAACGGCCCTCTACAGCGACTTTTTCTGGATCTACTACCAAAAAGTCGTCAAAGGCAAGAAGTTCCAGCTCCCTGTTTAACCTTGATCAAAGAAAACGTTATGCACTCCGAGGTAGGTTCACTGTAGTATTGCAAGAATCAATTATTACAAACCATTTTCGTCTCTATCCAATTCTAAACATGAAATTTTATAAATGAAATTAAGCCAGCTCCTCTTCTTCCACCCTTTTTTGCACAAGAGCCCCCACGGCCCGCCATGAGTTTTCACACTCGGTGACACGGCGCTCTTTTGACTCCAAGCCAATAAATTCTTCTGGACGGACATCTGCATCAAAGTCAAAGCTAGCCTCAGATTTTAACGCTTCCACAACGGCACCTGAAAATTTAGCAGGATGTGCCGTTGAAAGCGAAATATGGGGTGTGGCTGAAGCTCTCGAAACAGACCGCTGAGCAGCTGCTACACCAACAGCCGTATGGGGATCCAAGACATATTTCGACGTGTTGTACATTGCAGTGATTGTCTCGGTCGTTTGGCTGTCGCTTACTCGTTCACTCTCAAAAGATTTACGAGCAAGGGCCAAGACGCCTTCCGGGACAGAAAAGCCGCCCTCGGTCTTCAGGTCCTTTTGCCACGCTGCCACTTCTTGGCCAGCTTGCTTTCTGTTCCACTCTTCGTCTAGCCCTGCCGTCGTGGCAAATTCATGGGCAAGGAAGTAGAGGAGCCGTTCGAAATTAGAGGACACAAGGATGTCCATGGCCGGACTGAGTGTCTCCTTGACGGCCTCGGCACCTGAACCGTCCACTACATTTTTCTCATATGTTCCCGTCTCCCAGAAACGATGGAGGATGTCGTTTTCATTCGTGGCCACCACCAATTTTTGAATGGGCAAACCCATTCGGAGAGCAAAATAGCCAGCCAATACATCACCAAAGTTTCCAGTGGGCACGACGAATCTCACCTTATCGCCTGCCTTGAAGTCTGTCACAAGCTGCTCCATCTTAGCGTACGAGTAAAAGTAGTAAGTAATCTGTGCAAGAATACGGGCAAAGTTGATGGAGTTGACAGCACCGAGGTTCAGGGCTGCGTTGGTGTCTGGATCGGCAAACAAGGTCTTGACGATATCCTGGCAGTCATCAAAAGTGCCAGTCACGGCAATATTGTGGACGTTTTTGTCCAGAACAGTGGTCATTTGGGCTTCTTGGATGGGGCTCACACGGCCTTTTGGATGGAGAATAAATACAGAAACATCCTTCTTGCCACGAAGACCGTAGATGGCAGCACTGCCAGTATCGCCAGACGTAGCACCAACCACCGTCAAATGACGACGGTCTATTTACATTAATCACTGTGTTTATAGAACAGAAAACACACCTTTTCCCGTCTTTCCCTTGTTTGTTCGCGACAAGAAATACTCGAACAAATTGCCAAGGAATTGGAGAGCAACATCCTTGAAAGCAAACGTAGGCCCGTGGAAGAGTTCTAGCAGATATAGGTTGTCTTTCAAGGAAACCACCGGTGTCACATCTTTTGTACGGAATGTAGCGTAGCTTTTGGCCACAATATCCTTCAGATCGGCACTTGGGATCTCCTCTGGCGAGATGTAGAGGGACATGATCTCAAAGGCCAGATCGGGGAACGAGAGACGGGCCCACGACTTCCATTGTTCCTCCGAAACAGTTGGGATTTCATGGGGAATAAAGAGGCCGCCGTCCTGGGCAAGGCCCTTCATGACGACCTCTTCAAAGGAGAGGTCCTCGGACTCGCCGCGCGTAGAAAGAAACCGCTGTGATTGCGTCATTCTGTTGGCTTTCTTCAGAGACTCGAGTCGAGGCAACGGAAACTCTTCGAGACGTTTTTTAACGTCGGCGAAATCGGAGCTGAGTCATGCCCCGCTTTCAATCGGTCTGCTATAATTGCTACTCGGTACATTGTCGTCATGTCACCCGCATGTACCCTGGACTACTATCGCTTATCCTTATCGGCTGCACCAAGCTGTCCTTTTGGCCATAAAAGTTGACGTTGAGAACCAGTGGCTCGATTGCGGCGCCCACCATGAACCTGCGTGTCTCTATTTTTGGGTTGTTTATCTTCGTGTGCCATGTTATTGCAGTGTCTGCCGTGATTGGCGTTGATTTGGGAACGGCAAATATAAAAGCTGCCCTTGTAAAGCCTGGCATCCCACTGGAAATCGTCCTCACCAAGGATTCGAGGCGAAAGGAGGCTGCTGCCATTGCCTTCAAGGGCCACAAAGAAGGGGCTACCTATCCGGAGCGTGCCTATGGCTCGGATGCTGCTTCTCTGGCTGCTCGATTTCCCTCGGACGTTTATCCAAATCTCAAAGCTCTTTTGGCGCTAAATATAAATAACCACTCTGTCTCGACCTACCTGTCCAGCCATCCGTCCATTGAAGCTGTTCCCAATGACCGTGGAACTGTTTCCTTCAAAAGCAGGCTCTTTGACGAGTCAGATCAGGCTTGGACCGTGGAAGAATTATTGGCTATGCAGCTCAAGAGTGTTCGTAAAAATGCAGAGAGTCTGGCTGGCCCGGATATTTCTATTCGTACGGCTGTGATCACCATTCCGCCGTACTTTACTGCCAATGAAAGACGTGCTGTTGAGCTTGCAGCCAATTTGGCAGGCCTCCGTGTCTCCTCGCTGGTTACAGACGGACTCGCAGTTGGAATTCACTATGCTACCAGCAGACAATTCCCTGATGCTGAGAAGGAAAAACCAGAGGTCCACATGGTCTTTGATATGGGTGCTGGTTCTACAAAAGCCACCATTCTCCAGTTCCAAAGTCGCTCCGTTGCTGAGTCCAAAACATCCAACAAGACAGTCCAAGAAGTGTCTGTTCTTGGGGCGGGCTGGGACCGCACTCTGGGGGGCGACTCTCTAAATGAACTCATTGTGGATGACATGGCGCAAAAGTTTGTCGATTCAAAAGCTGCAAAGGCTGCCTCTATTAGACTGAATGATTTCAAATCTCACGGTCGAACAATGGCTAAACTCTTCAAAGAGTCGGAGCGTCTGCGTCATGTCCTCAGTGCAAACTCGCACACTTCTGCCAGCTTTGAGGGACTCTACAACGACATTGACTTCCGGTATAAGCTCGACCGCACCACCTTTGAGGCTATGGCAGCCACACATGGGCAGCGTGTTGGAAAGGCATTTACATCTGCTCTGGACAAAGCTGGCGTCTCTGTTGCAGAGATTGATTCCATCATTCTCTTTGGTGGTGCTACACGGACGCCCTTCATTCAGCGCGAACTGGAGTCTCTTATTGGAGACAAAGACAAGCTGCGCACAAATGTGAACTCTGACGAGGCTGCTGTTTTTGGTGCTGGCTTCCGTGCTGCCGAATTAAGCCCAAGCTTCCGCGTCAAAGAGATTAGAGTCGGCGAAAGAGTGACATACCCCGTCGGGCTTGTCTCCAATGACCCCATGTTCCCTACAACTGCAAATTATGGCAATGAATTCACCATTGATGCTAGTGCTGATACTGAGAAAGAGTTTCACTTTGTCCAAAATGTTGATGGCGTCGATACTCCTATTAAATCGATCGCCACATCAAACTTAACTGCCACAACTGCGAAACTCGTAGACACATTTGACTGCAAGACTCCGGCTGGCTTTCATCTTACTGTATCTCTTGAGCCGTTTACAGGCGAAGTCGAGGTTTCTGAAGCCAAGGTGTTTTGCTCAGTCCCCAAGAAGGAGGGAATTATCAAAGGTGTAAAAAACATGCTCTTTGGTGACAAGGAAAAGGCTTCAACTACTGAAACAAACACGGAAGAAGCTGCTACATCTGCCACGTCCTCGCCTACATCTTCTACAACTACAAGCTTACCATCCACCACCACGGCCTCTATCCCTGTGAAAGTAAAGACACAAAATCAAGGCATCCGTCCTTTCTCTAGCGATGAAATGGTGGCCATAAAGTCTCGTCTCCGAGCGTTCGACTCTTCTGATTCAGCTCGTATTGAAAGGGCTGAAATATTCAATCGTTTAGAGTCATTGACGTACCGTATCATGTCAAACTTGGAAAATGACGAAGATTTTAAATCTGCCATGCATGATTCAGAACGCAAAGAACTTGAGACTCTGGCCATGGAATCATCAGAATGGCTCTATGATAGCAGGGGTGGTGATATTGCAAAATATGCGGATATCCTCAAAAAATATGAGACTCTTGCTGTACCCTTCAAAAAGATCGAAGACCGGATAGCAGACTTTGCGGCAACACCAGACTACATTGAGAAGCTCAAAGCGTCTCTTTCATATGGTCAAATTTTGCAGCGGTCCATTCGTGAACAGCTGGATGGGGATGAATCACAAGACACACCGCCTTATACGGAAGAAGACTTTGCTTTGATTGACAACCTCACCTCTTCCATTGGGGCATGGGTGGAGGAAAACGAGCCAAGGCAAGCGCTTATGGATGCTCGTGATGAGCCCTTTATGTCAGTGGCTGATCTCAAGGCCAAGCGGGAGCAATTGGAACGTGTTGTTTCGGAGCTGGCCCAAAAGGCATTGAAACATCTTGAGCACCTTAAAAAGCAAGAAAAGGCTGAACGAAAGGCTGCCAAGAAGACCGAAAAAGAGCGAGAGCGAGCTGAGAAGGAGAGGGCAAAGGCAGATGAAGATTCCCAAAAGCATGAAGAGTTGTGATCCATTGTATTTTTAGAGCATACGAAGAAATGAATGAAAGAATAATTGACTCATCACAACACATTACATACTATAAACATCACGTCACCTCACATCATGTCGAGCACGCAACCAGAGTCAAGGTGTTCATGCCGAGGCATTCTCATTTCTTCGGGCATTAGACTGGTCATTGGTGTGGACCATTTTGTTTTCACGGCAAGGCAAGGGACATACGGTTCTTTGTTCAGAGTTTTTGCCACATTCATCCCTTGCATTCGCAGAGGTCTACAATATGTACATATGTACGTCCAGAAACCGTCGATCGTGACGCAAGGGATGACTTCGACACGTTTCATTCCTCAAAAGTGGCATTGCTTGTTTCCCATAACGAGATTGTACCTACACCGCAGATGTAATTGACGAAGACCGTTGAATGCAAGTATGTATTTACCTAAATGACACTAAATGACACTGTAACAATCGACAGATGAACTTTCAAGTTTCAGCTGCTGAAAAATCTGTTCCCTTGTTTGACATGAAACTGAATGACAATGGGCTCCGTTTCGAATGGAAAGAAAAATCCGCTCATGGTTGGTTTGGAGGGTAGCATCGCGTGAAAATTTTTGAAGACCTTCCATTCGGAACAAAAAAAAAGGTTCAAAACGGCACGAATCATGGCAAACGTTTGGTCGTGCATTCAGAAAATTGATCTTTTCGCAGCTGTCTCCATGATCATCTGTAAAATGTACATGCATCAAGACACACCTCACTGCAGTCAATCAAGCATGTCGCTTCTGCTGGTAAATGTTGCACGGCATATCCTCGCAATTTTTTTTTTCAAAAACGTGGACTTCTGCGGACAGTTCAGCAGAATAGAAAAAGAAATAAGCAAATGGCAAAAAAAAGGCCATTCAAAAGAGCGCAGAAAAGTGAAAAGGGGGGGCTATCTCGATCGAGACACTTTTACCCCTGATCCTAGGCACATCCCTGCAAGCCGTGTGGGTCATCCAC
This sequence comes from Chrysosphaeria jannelii, assembly GCA_020002325.1. Lineage (NCBI taxonomy): Eukaryota > Fungi > Ascomycota > Sordariomycetes > Ophiostomatales > Ophiostomataceae > Chrysosphaeria > Chrysosphaeria jannelii. The sequence goes on from JAGKRY010000077.1 coordinate 37,890, forward strand.
CTCAAAAAAAGTTTCTCTGAACGAAGATGAACTGTTTTTCTAACCATGATTGCTGTAATGGTGGCCTCTTCCTATTTTATTTGTTATTTCTTTTTTTTTTTTTCAGTTAGAGGTAAATTCCAATCGGAGTTGAGTGAATACAATCACTACCACCATTGAGAATTTAAACCTTTACAAAGATATTTCCCATTCCCTCCGTTGCAGACCTCATTTGGCAAAAACGTTTCCCCTTTTTTCAGCAAAGATCTTCTTTTACTGTGCTCCAGCGAGAACAAACTACAGAGCGAGAGGGAGAAGGAAAAAGAAAGCTTGCAGGGAATTGAAGGATAAGCTTCCGCATCTTCCCACGCAATTTCAGACAAGCATCAAGAGTGTTCGACTCTCAGAAGAAGGGGGAAAAATAAAAAAAGTCTTGGTTTTCAATCGTGTCGTTCTCTATGTTTCCCTGCCCCGTATTCAATTGTTAAGAATATTTCCGTAATCCTACCGTTTTCTTCTGCCCTCCCCTTCTCCTTACCATTTCGCCCTCCTGACATTTTGACGAAAAGGTTCATTTCAGGTGAATTGCAGTCTGTCGTTCCCGTTTCCTTTTTTCTCTTCGCTCTTCCTTTTCCCTCCTTCTTTCACCATCGAGTGACAATCATCATCAACGCTCAAAAGATCACAGCGCTTCGTCTAGCTGTGCCCGTCGTGCTTCTTTCCAACAGCAACTGAGCTTTTGGCTCGAGCTGTTTCTTTTTTAAGTTTATTTTTTCTGAAAAATAATAAGGAAAAAACAACAAAAAAGAGGCCATAGGACTTGACGATGCCCCCCTCACTAACGGCTCGGACGTCGTTTTCGCGCCCTCGGACGGGTGACCGTGAGGGTCGTCCCGCAACCCGTGAACAAGTCGACACAAATTTAATGATCCCCAGCCGAACATCATCTCTCCATTCCCGCATTACGCAGCCGCTGTCTGCAACTATTTCGTCAAAGCCACAGCTGCGTACGCCAAAGACACTCACCCATGCATACATGGTGTGTGGTGTTGGCCGTGAGCCATCACAATGGGTGAAAGCACCAGCACCAGCCCAAGGCAAGATTGGCCATATGAAGGGCGCCGTCGGACAGTTTTGGCTTCCCGAGATTCTCGGTAGCAGTCCCCGTCTTGAGCAGGACAATGAAATTGCCCGTTCGCTGCACGCAGCCATGAGAGTATGTCCCCTCTTTTTTATCTTTTTAACCTTTTCATGGTGGCATATACTAATATAAAATAGGCTTGTTTCCCTCATGATGTTGAGATTTGCACGGGACGAAGCCAACCACACTGCGTCCACCATGCATTTGTCCTTCAGCAAGACTCTTCGCACACGCTGTATGGCATCTGTCTCCGTGTGTGGTCGAGGGCCGATGAGAAGCGTGCCGAGACGATTCGGGATCTTCGCAAGAGAACAGAATCCGACTTTTATGACAATCCTGAGGAAACGTACTGGATTCCCTATTGCTTGTCCTTTCTCTCACGTTACCCCTTATATAATTTACTGGGTGATTACTTGCGTGGGATGTGGATTCACTGGAACAAGGCCACAAATCTGTTTCATGCGGAAGAGGTGTCTCGAATTCTTAGCTTCCCAGCCCCTAGACTGAACGACCTTGTGCGTATCGACATGAAAGACTATGCCCTCTGCTACCAATTCCCATCATCCCCCACGGGCTTCCAGAACTTTGCCATGTGGCCGCTTTTCTGTTGCTTGTCCATGCCCAATATTGTGGGTGTCATTGAAGCAGCTGTCTCGCCTACTCGTCGTATCATTTTCGTCAGTCACTATCCAGCCATGTTGACCATGGCAGCCGAGTCCATTCGCTACTGCGTTCGTGTGTATGAATGGAGTGGTCTGTATGTTCCTGTCGTGCATGCTCGCCACGCTAAAGAGCTGGCTCAAGAACCCGGTCCGTATATCCTGGGTATTACTGCTGAGTGCCGCACGCTCTTTACGGCACCACCTGATGCCCTGGTGGTTGATCTGGACCGCAACTTTGTCCTGACTTCGAGCCCACCAACAGCTTTAACAGCCAACCAGCGCAACAAGTTTGTCCAGCGGTTAACACAGTCCCTCAATGGTGATGTTACGCCATCTGGTGTACCTCAACACCTGCGTTCTGCGTATGGTGGTGGCAAGCTTGTGCCAGCAGGCCAGATTATTGTGATGCGTGGCGAGGTAGAGTCAATCCAGGATCCAGACTGGTGGAACCAGGACTCGGTCATGTCTGTAATGGACCATGTCTGCGAGAAGATGGGCCGCAACTCAGGCCTCAAGGCCGTCTTTGGGGGATCTGTGAAGAAGCCATTGATGACAAAAGTGTCTATGCGTCACCTCAATGAAATTGTCCGCGAACGCAACCAATACTCGCGTGATGCGTTGGAGGCCTGGCAGGATTTCATCAACCTCAAGGGCCGTATGGACACGGAGCTTTCCAAGGTGACCAAGCGCAACAACTACCTTGTGGAGGAGCTTGAGAGCTGGAAGCAGCAGTTCCTCAAGTTCCAGGCCTTTGCGGAGCAGCTCACCAAGGAGACACAGGACCTCAAGTCCCGCATTGAGAACCACAAGCGTGAGAACCGCCGTCTCAATGGTCTTTTAGACCAGCACAAAGACGATAATGCTCGCATTTCTGTCCGACTTGCGGGTACGGAGAAGCAACGGGATGACGCCCTGGAGGCGCTTGTCCTTCAGCAGGAAATTGCAGAGGACCTTGAACGAGAGCGGAAGCGCAATACCAAGGACCTCTCAGCACTTCGCCACACCAACGACACGCTTGCCCGACAGCGTGACGAGGCCTACCGCGTGGTGCTGCATCTCCGCAGTCTTATTGGTGGCCAAAGTCACCACCTGGAGCACTTGATTTCGTCGTTGACCAAGCCGGATGAAATTATTGAGGAACTTGAAAGTGGTTTCTACGATGAGGGTGACTTTGAGGGCACGCCCGAGGAGATTGATGCTCGTCGTAAGGCAAACCGTGCCAGCAAGACGTACTCTGCTGCCAGCTTCAAGGATGTGGCCGACCGCCAGCTTAAGGACAAGACGGATGCCATTACGCACATTATCCGCAACATTACTGAGCAGTGCCAGGCCGCGGTGGAAGGGCTGCAGCTGGCGCAGGATTCGATTGACCTCTCCGAGACGGAGCGTCGACGCTCGATTGCCATGCGTCTTCGTCGCCAAAGCGGTATGTCGACGGCACATAGCGAAGACAGCCACTCTGGCAATGCCTCAGATGCTGGTGAAGAGGGCCATTTGCGCCCGTCTTCGGGACGTTCGTCGAGTATTCCACCCACGCCCGACCTGATCCCCAACCGGGCTAGTACATCCATGTCGATTGCCTCGACGGCGACCACGCCTGAGCGGGGATCGCAGCAGTACACGGGCCATGAGGTGCCAACAAAGATTGTGGAGGATGATGAGGATGGATATGCTGAGCGAAGCGATGTTGAGTCTCTTCCACAAGAAACATCCATGGTGGGGAAGCATGCAGAGAGCCTGCTTCATCGTCCAGCAGGTGCCCGTATCAGTGCGCTTGGCGCCACGAGATGACTCAAAGATCGTCGTGGATGGGGATGGTGAATTTAGAAAAGAAGACCTCACCATTTTCTACCGATGCTCTGTTATCCATTATGTTTCTCGGGTGGCAACAAAAAAAATGATGGCCATTTTTTGCTCTTTTCTCTCTCTTTCTTTTTGATACCAGCTGATTTTTTTATATTTATGATTCTCTTTTGGACAGCTTTTTTTTCCTTCTTTATTCGTAGTACTACCCTTTCCGCACTTTTTTTCCTCTTTCATTCATTTTTATGAAATCTCGTTTTTACATGTCGACTCCTTATCAAGCAGAGATATTATGTAGCTCCGTTTCTCTTTCCTTTGTTTTGCAATATATGTGTATTGGATATGAATGTGAAAAAGTTGAAAAAAATCGAAAAAAAAGAAAGATTCTCATCAAAATACAAACCAAAAAAACTCCCAAAAATACCCCCAACCAGTTTTCCCTACTTTTGTTACACCCATAATTCCCAAAACCCACCATCCATTTGTTCACTCATTGTTACATACTCTAAATCCAATCCTTGAAGGGCCGCTTGAATGCCCGGCGATGGATAGCCGTTTAGCAAGTCACAGCACGAGATCAATACTCGCTCCACTTGCACGCGGATCTGGGCTTGTCTCTCTGCCGCATCCACAGCCGGCCGTACTGAGCCTAGGACAGTGGCGAGGGCTATAATGTCCCGGATATCAAAGCTCAAATCAAGCACCAGAAGCGCCAAATTGTCAATGGTCCGCTCCACTGTACGTAGCATTTGCTCCACGGGCCATACAAAGCTATTTGCAAGGGCCCCATTCTCCATGGCCTGCTGGATATAGAAACACACGCTGAAAGCCGACTGCACAATGTCATTCCGCAGAACAACATAATACATGTGGTTAATGTCATCGTATTCAGCCGTCGTGGGGTCCAGCTCGTTCATAAAGTTGAGCACAGTCATGGACGACTGCAGATAGACCTCGGAGATGATGCTCGGCGGGGGGTATTCGTCCGATGCACTCAACGCAAACGGACGATAGAGCGACAGCAAGGGCCGCCGCACGTGCAGGTCCAGCATGGCCCGGTTGCGCCATTCACGGTACAGCTGGAAGCTGCTCGTAGAGGCATTGCGGGGGAAGAGACGGAGGATGTCGTTCAGCGCCTTTTCCAGCTCGGCCCCAACGGCAAGGATGTCGTCGTAGTCTGTCAGCGTGTCGACATGGCAGAGCAGGTTGTTTGTGCGCATACGCAGAGGAAGCGTGTTGGCGGCCAGCCGCTGCATCTGTCCCTCCGTATAGCGGTCCATGGCCTTTGACGGCGGCAGCTCCTGCATGCCTGGATACAAGTCTACGTCGTCGAGATTCTGTGGAGGCTGGCACGTAAACTCACCAGGCCGGATCGCACTGGGGAGATTCGACGTGAGAGACACATGCAGATCCATGTCGACAATGGTGAACCACAGCCGTCGACGGCACTCGGCCTCAAAAACAGACAGGGCCGAGCCGAACTCTGATGGATCCCGATGGAGGCCCATGGAGATGGCAAGACGGATGACCGAGCCCAGCTCCGTCCACAGCAGTGGCGATCGTGGAGAGATCACACGCTCGGTGTGGAGGAGCAGGACCTCGGCCTGCAGCGTATTCACATTGACACACTGCTTGCCGCGGAGACTGTCAAGCCACGAGCGGACAAGGGCACACGCCGTGGGGATATGCACGCCACCGCTGCGGTCAAAGGTCATGCCCTTGTTCTCGGACTCGAAGCGCGAGCCAATGGCCAGCACACAGAGAAAGCGAGGCAGAAAGTCAATGGGGACGCCTGCGGACTTGGGGGAGAGTCCAGGGCCGTCAGGGCTCTGCTGGGCAAAGTAAGCGTCGATTTCTTGGCGGAACGTCGGCGCATGGATGAAGCGGTAGAGCCCTTCCGAGACGATGATGTACACCTCGAACAGCTTTATGCAAACGTCCCTGCGCGGGACAATATCAGCCATCCGCTTCTGGATGGGCGTCATAGAGTCTACATAGACGGTAATGGGCTGCAAAAGACGCTCGTGGTGGTCCTGCAGGGCCCGCTGCAGCTTTTCCAGGCGCCAGAAGACGTCACAGGACGAATGACCCTTGATGATGGGCGCGACATGTGCCTTTGCACCAGGAAACTAGACATTAACACTGGAAACACGCGGGAGGGACGAGCCATACCAAGTTGAGGAGCACCTTGGTGCTGCTTTGGCCAAAGTAGCGCGTCCGCAGTCCCCGGGGGCCCTTGACACTTAACGACCTCATTGTGGCCGACGACGATTGGCCAATGACCTTTTTTCGGGGGGCTGGTGCTGGTGATGCAGACACGGCCTTGTTCTGGACGATGAGCTGCTCGACGCGCTCCAGACGGGCCAGGAACTCGGCGGTGAGGGCCGACGTGTACTCGCGCTTCTCGTCGCCGTTCAGCGCCATCCAGTTCTCGGCACTGCCCAGTGCATTCGATATTCGCGCCAGGGGCACCGTCTGCGGCGCTTTGGACAGGATAGCCAGAGGATTGGCTGCAGCAGGACGTGTCTCTGCGGGAGAACAGGGGTTCAGGAGATCGCTCAGCGCGGTCGACCGTCCAGGGGGCTCGTTGGCAGAGGCATTGAGTCTCTTCACGGGCCGTCCGTTCGTTGCAGCGTCGTCGTCGCCGTCCGAAGCGTTTCCGTGGCTGGATTCCTTGGCCGTCTGTGCCGAGACAGCGTCGCTGGGTGGCTGGGCCCTGTTCCCGTACACACAGACCCTGCACGTCGGCCGTTGGCACTGCGAACAGGGGTACAACCGGTCGCATTTCAGCTTGCGCCGTCGGCATTCGCTGCAGGACTTGACGGGCCGTGGCCGTTTGACGGACTTGGAGTTCCAGCTGGTCACGTCAAAGACCAGGTTCTTGGGCGCGGTCTGCCGCGGGGACGGCACCCGGGGCGGCGCAGCAGCACCATTGGGGCTCTCCATTGTGCTCATTGAAAACGACGGAATTGGCACTTTCTTTTACGAATGTCCCATGGTGGAACCACCCGTCAATGCTGTCGACTTGCAGAGGGGTGTCTCTTGTGGAAGCGTGCTGTGGGAGACAATTGTGTTTCAAATTACAGTTAGAATCAAAAAGTTGTCCGTAGGAACTGGCAGCTTTTTGGCATTAAATTTGGGGGACTAGCTTGTACTAGTACCGGCATCGACGCCACTGGCTCCACCCAGACCCACTTCTGACCCGCGCCACATGTGATTTTTCCAGTGCTTCAGCTTGCCTTATGCACGCCTTCCCGTTGACACTTGGCGCCGTTTGGCTGCAATTCTCCGATGGCAGATGCGCCATCCCGGCCTGTACATCGAATCGGCTCCTTTTGCACATGTATCTGTTCCTTTCGCTCCTGCCCAGCAGTCAATGACAGAGCTATTACGACAAGTCGTCCCGAGGCACGTGACCTCGAAAGAGGCGCTTGTGACTTTGGGGATCTCGCTAAAGTCCACAACGGTCAATGCGCTAGCAGTAGCACTGAACACGCCAACTGGGCTTCTGAACGCCCCGGGCTGTGTGGATTGTGCAAACCCCGACAGCACCCTCGATTGCTATTGAAACTTGAAAGATGAAAAAAATAGATTTAAAACATCTACTCTAGAGGGGGCAGTTCCTTGACTTCTCCGTCAATCTTTGCTGCCGTCACTTTCTTTCCTGTCTTGCGAATGGTAGTGAGGACGTCATCAAAAGAATCCGTCTTGGGGGCCGTTACTGTGACGAGTTGATCATCACGATTCACAGTAAATTCTACTGTTAGATGGCTCCGTTTGGCGAAAAACAAAACGCACTGCTTATTGTTTCTGTTGGGAGTTTCCCTAGCACTCTTGTCACGGCTCCTGAGCAACCCTCACATGTCATCACGACAGTAAATTCAAATTCATGCTCGTCCGCCATCTTGTCCTGCTTCTGGGGGAGAGCCAAAGAGGACGGCGCCTCGACTTTATAGTGCATAGTGGGGACAAAAGGTTATCGTGCTGACATAACAGCAGGCGCCGACGGTGACAAATTCTTTGAAAAACTTGCTCAGCTGCATGTTTCATGGCTGTGCATCTTTGAATTAATATGTAGACAAGAAAAGAAGATACCATTCATTTTTTTGTTCATAGATAAAAACACTAATCTACACCTTCAAACTACTCCGCGTTGATATCGTCATCGCCCCCAGAGCCTGCATTCCCATTGCCATTCCCGTTGCCGTTACCATTCCCATTGCCGCCACCATTATTACCCGATGTCGCTGCCACAACGTCGTCAAAGTCATCATCCGTATTATCAACATCGTCCCATTCATCCTCGTCATCCTCGTTGGTATCGCCGGGCCCCCCCATGAAAATGTGATTGTAAAAATCGGAACCGAAATGTAAGCCATGGAAATCCATGTCATCACTGTCTTGGGCGCCTCCAGGGAAGAGGGGCGCTCCATTTTCCGATCTGCCTTCCAAGAAATCAAGAAATCTTTGCTGGAACGTAGAAGGAGAAGGGATGCTAACAGGCCCGTTGTTATCATAATGAAAATGCCCAAAGTCATGGTAATGATCCTCTTCGTCGACATCATACTCGTCTTCGTCATCAACGTCGTCCCCATCCTCGGCATCGGCCATCATCAGATGAAGACGCTCCATTAACCGGTTCGGACTGTTCGTCCCGGTTACATGCATGAGAGCATGCAGAAGAGCGTGTGCATTTGAGTCGCCCATCTGGTCCTGCTCAGGTGGCCCAAAGGGTGGCGGCATGTTGGCGGAGCGTTCTTGCTTTTTCCACGGCCGTTTCTGCGAGTCATATGAAAATATATTCTCTTCTAGTGCTGGTGGCAGAGGATCAATTTCCGAGGTGGGATCAGCGTGCATCATGTCCTTGGGGACAAGCGCCATGAGCTCTGGCGTGTTGTCCAGATAGACGAATCGCGCAACCGATAGAGACACAGACAGCGAAGGGACCGATGCAGAGCGGTCTTGCCGAGGCAAAGACCCTGCAACTTCCTTCAGGAGAGAAGAAACCGCCGGCACAGCCCAGATGCTCTTGGAAAGCTGCACGTACAGCTGTGTGTAGAGTTTCTCTTCCTTTCCTTCGGGGAGGACACCCCAAACGGACCTTGGAACGTCCATGTCCAGGGCCTGGGCAAGGGCGGCATAGAGCCACGGCAGTTGCTCAATGCCATTGGTAAGATGTGTGCGTGCAGAATCAAGGTCCTTTACCTGAACAAAGGCGGGAACAAGGGACTGCCGAATGTAGTCGCCCATGGGATTGCCGAGAATGGCAGGACACGCGTCAGGGCCCAGCTCATCGTCGTCCTGTGCGCTGCAGTAGTCGATGAACCATTGTGCGTCCTGCGCCTGGATGGCCAAAAACTGGGCAAAGAGGATAAAGCAGTCCTCGTCATCTGGCATCAAGCTGAGGAATAGCTTTGTCCATGCCAGAGCCGTTCGGACTGTGCCTCGCAGGATGAGGCTGCGAATATAGTAGTGTCCAATGAGGGCAAACTGCCGGTTTTCCGGACGGTAGAAGCTTAGACGGGCCCTCCCTTGCGCAACAAGAGAGCGAAAGTTGGACAGCGTCGACCTACCAAAGGAAAACAAGGCCCGTTCACAGAGATCGGCGGCCAAGGAGGCGTTGTGGTCCTGCACCTTGGCAATGATGCTCACGACAATCAAGGCGGAGATGTGGTAGGGGTTCTGTTTGAGGAATTGGATGACGAGCTGGGGAATCATCATGGAGGACAAGTCGTAGAACTCTTCTTCTAGTTTTTGATAGGCCAATGAATGGGCAAAAGTAAACTCGACGGCCTCGTTCTTAGAGGCGTTCTTGTCCGTCTCCGTCAGCTGTGTCATGGTCAGGCCACCTGATAAGCCCGGCGGCCACGAGTCTTTCCACTGGATGAAAGGATTGCGTCGAGCCAAAGTGCTGGACATGCCAGCAGCTGCAGCATTGGCAGGGTTGTTTGTGTAGCCCCGGGTTGGCTCAGGGTGCCGTAGGAACGTCTCTAGATCGACTCCGAGGTCTAGAGCGTTCTCGTTATTCCCATTTCCTGCCCCAGACGGGCGAACAGGTCGTTCTTCTCTTGCAGCATGGACGACGTCGCGGCCAAAGACATCCCGCAGCTCGTTCATTACACGCAGGTCTGCAAGGTTAAACTTGACGACGGGAGCAGTCGTTGGGGACACAGGAGCGTCGCGGATATCGAGTTCTTGCAGGGCTTTGTCGATTTCATCTTCGTCGACGTCCTTTTCCACTGTCTTTTTGTTCTTCTTCTTCTTCTTATTCTTCTTCTTCCTTGGTGCTGCTACTGACACTGTCTCGGCCTCAGCCTCGGACACCGGCTCGGGGAGGTCGTCGTCATCGTCATTATCATCGTCGTCCATGAACGCTGCAAAGGCATTCTGGGCGCGGATCTTGGGTACTGTGGGTACCTCGTCGGGTTCTTCGTCCACGGGGGACGAGTGGGAAAGCGCGAGCTCCTTTTCCCTGAGCTTTTTGAGCTGCCGACTGGACATTGTTGATGCCTGCAAGTGCTGCCTTCCGGAAACGATGCTTGGATACGAATAACAGTGGGCAATAGTGGGGCCGTACAGTCATCCGGACCGTCGGTGGCATGAGCTGAGCATTGGATCCAGTTAGGCAACGCGCTTTCACATTGGATTTTGGGCTTTGACATGCCGACGGGGACGAGCGCCAGAAGAGAATCTACCGCGCCGGCCGGGCGCAAGCCTGCTTTATGGATTATGAGACCGAGTTCCACGAGCGTTGGAAAAAAGAGTGGGTCAGTCAGGTGGCAACACCCCCACTTTTTGTTTGTAGCGCCTGCCTGAGCAATTCAGAGTTCTGCCGTTTTCACTTTTATCGACACAACAACGATGGCAGAACTCATAGGGTAGGCCTGTTCCTGTCGAGGAAAGGGAGGACGGGGCTGACGGACAGGGCTCGCATTTCGCTCATCTCGGTGAGCAATATTAGGTATGGACAGCGTTTGTTTTGCTGCGACTAATGCAAAAGATACACGGGTCTTTTGCACGAAGTCGACACGTCCGAGTCGACGATATCGCTCAAAGACGTGCAGTCACACGGGACAGAGGACCGGAAGAGCGACACGGTTGTGGAGCCGTCGTCAGAGCTCTTCGACTATGTCAAGTTCAAGGGTGAAGACGTAAAGGACCTGCGCGTAGTCGAGGCGCCTATGGCAGCCCCGCGGCTGCCGCAAGCAGCGCTCCCCAACGACCCGGCCATCTTGAATGTATGTGTGTTTCTGGCTCGCGGCTGTGTATTGACCGACAGTCTCGGCAGATGAACGCGCCGTATCCCGCGATGAACGGCCGAGGATATGCCCCTTCCATGCCCGTGCCACCGCCGCACCAATGGGGCCCCTCTGGCTACATGCCGCCCAACTGGTACCCCCCGCAGTTCCACGGTCCGCCCAATGGGCTCGGGGGTCCTCTCGGGCCCGGAGGTCCAGCAGGACCAGGCTGGAACGGCCACTACTACCCCATGGGGCCGCCGAATGGCTATGGAGGCCCTCCACCGCCTGCTACGGTGCCAATGCAAGCCCCAGCGGTTCCGTCGTCAGCTCCAGCTCCAGCTCCAGCGACTGCGGCTCCCAATGCGAACCAAACCCAGGAAACAAAACCGCGGCCCTCTGCGCCCACACCCAAGCAGCCTTCTGCCGCCCGAGAGCCCGAAAAGAAAGAGGCAGCTGTGGCGGTGCAGGAGAACGCCGTAGCGACAGGACCGATCCCGACAGGTCCTCGACAGGCGACGTCGTCAAAAACCGTCAAATCGGCAACAGAAGCTGCTCAGGAGGCAGTGGCCAGGGCCATGGCAGAGCTCCACGAAGGCAACGCCGAAGAGAAGCCTTTGCATGCAGCAAATGGCGGAGTAGGACAGCAAAGAGCCACGAACATGGACAACCTGGCGCAGCGCGTGGGCCAGATGCGAGTGCATGCGCAGAGCAACGGCGTGCGCCGGGAACGGGGAGGGCACACGGGAGGCCACACGGGGCAGCCACATGTGCCAAAGACAATTCCCACGGACAGCTTCGACTTTGAATCGTCAAATGCACTGTTTACAAAGGAAGGCGTCGACAAAGAGGCCGACGGCAGTGCAGAAAAGGACGCAGACGCTCCAGAGGTGTACAACAAGGCCAAGTCGTTCTTTGACAACATGTCGAGCGAGGCCAAGGACCGTGCGGGCCCGGACGCGCCACGGCCTGGTGGCCGCGAGTGGCGAGCTGCCGAACAGGCCAAGAATGTAGATACTTTTGGACAGGACTTGACAGTCAGCAGCGGCCGCGGGCGTGGGCGGCGTGGCGGGTACCGTGGGGGACGGGGAGACCGTGGCAGGCGCGGGGGGCGCGGAGGGCGCGGGGGGCTCCGGGGCGAGCACACGAGGACGGCAACAGCATAGAGAAAGCCTGTGTCATAGACTTACATAACATCGTGTGCACGTGTATTTGCACGTGCAGCAGCACGCGCCAGGACGACGGGTCTCACGTGATGACGTACGTTCCTGTGCCTGGCTCTCAGCGTCGAAAGGCAAAGGCAAAGGCAAAAGACACAAGACGGGGCCATGTCGATTGACAGCTACTACCAGAACAAGATTGAGAGCATGAAGCTCGAGATCCTGCACGGACAGGCGATGCTCCGGCGGCTCGAGGCCCAGCGCAACGACTACAACTCGCGCGTGAGGCTCTTGCGCGAAGAACTGGGCCTGCTGCAGCAGCCAGGCAGCTATGTCGGCGAGGTGGTCAAGGTGATGTCGACGAAGAAGGTGCTCGTCAAGGTGCATCCCGAGGGCAAGTACATTGTGGACGTGGCAGACAGCATCGACATGGCGGCTTTGACGGCCGGCAAGCGAGTGACGCTCCTGTCGGACAGCTACCGGCTGGAGAAGATCCTGCCGTCGTCGATTGACCCGCTGGTGTCGCTGATGATGGTCGAGAAGGTGCCTGACAGCACGTACGACATGATTGGCGGCCTGGACCAGCAGATCAAGGAGATCAAAGAGGTGATTGAGCTCGGTCTCAAGCATCCCGAGCTGTTTGAGAGTCTGGGCATTGCGCAGCCCAAGGGCGTGCTGCTCTATGGACCCCCCGGCACGGGGAAGACGCTGCTGGCGCGCGCCGTGGCCCACCACACGGACTGCAAGTTTATCCGCGTGAGTGGCAGTGAGCTGGTGCAAAAGTACATTGGTGAAGGCTCGCGCATGGTGCGCGAGCTGTTTGTCATGGCCCGTGAGCACGCGCCGTCCATCATCTTCATGGACGAAATCGACTCCATAGGCTCGTCGCGTGTCGAGGGCAGCAGCGGCGGCGATTCAGAGGTCCAGCGGACCATGCTGGAGCTGCTCAACCAGCTCGACGGCTTTGAGCCCACAAAGAACATCAAAATCATCATGGCCACCAACCGTCTTGACATCCTGGACCCTGCGCTGCTGCGGCCCGGCCGGATCGACCGAAAGATCGAGTTCCCGCCGCCCAGCACAGAGGCCCGTGCTGACATTCTGCGTATTCACAGCCGTAAAATGAACCTGACCCGTGGCATCAACCTGACAAAGATTGCCGAAAAGATGAATGGCTGCTCCGGCGCCGAGCTCAAGGGCGTGTGCACCGAGGCGGGCATGTACGCCCTGCGTGAGCGCCGTGTCCATGTGACCCAGGAGGATTTTGAGCTGGCCACGGCAAAGATCCTCAACAAGCACGACGACAAGGAGGTCTCGCTTAGCAAATTATGGAAGTAGTTTCTCATTTCTCTAAATACATTCATTCGTCTTCCGACCACGAGTCGTACACTACGAGTCTGCGGTCGCCTGCTACATCCAGCAGCGACGGCAGCTCTTCCTTTCCCCTTATACTCTCTACTTCTTCACTCGGGTCGCTCGAGTCGCTCGAGTCACTCCCACTCGAGCTCGTCTCGCTCTCTGCCACTGCCTCTGTCTCCACCGCCGTCCGTGGCCGTTTCGCCGTGTGTTCAAGGTCCTTGCCATGTCCGCCACGCCCCCCTCGTCCACCGCGTCCGCCACGTCCACCACGTCCTGCCGATGCGGCCGGTGGTACGTGCTGCCTTCGTGCTGTCGTCCCCAGGACGCATGTCTCCGGAAGCGTGCTAGAGGGCAACACATAGATGGTCGGAAACTCCAGCACAGCCCGTCCTTCTAGTGCGTCCTGCATTGTGTCCTCTGGTGAGAGGGGGATGAGCTCCGTGGCAGATGTGGGCCTCTGCACATCACTGGGACCTGCTTCTCGTGGCCACCGGAGAAAGTAGTGCAGTGTCTGTGTCTCCATTGGCGGCACGACGACCTCTTTTGGCGGTCGATAAAGCGTGCCCCAAGCGCCAGATGCCTTTTGCATGGGCACACGCCCATTGCATTCTAGCGACGGTTCTGGCACGCATTTTCGTTTCGCTGTTGGCACGACCGTGTAGAGCTTGGCGTCGTCGGTGGCCTGTTGCAGAATACGCTCTGGGTTCTTCAGTCCCTTGCCATACACGACCCATTCGACTTGCCAAAGCAAGTGTGTTTCATAAATGTGCCGCACAAAGCCATGTCCATCAGGCTCTTCCTTGCACAGCAGAAAGGTAGTGGTATTGTTGTCGCTTTTCCGCTTCAGGCCCGGTGGCATGCCGATCACCAAAATGTTTTTCCGTTGGCAAGTGGCCTGCACTCTGAAGGGAAAGGCCGGTGGCAATGGTTCATCCTCGCGTCCCCGTTTCCGAAGCGGAACGTACTGTAGCGTTTCGCCAACCCATTTCCGCTCCAGGTTGGGAGCAGGCCCACGACCGGCTCGGCCCCCTCGCCCCCCTCTTCCTCGTCCACGGCCACGAAAAGTGTGGCTTTTGTGTGGGCCGGCTTCGCCGAGAACGCGAGCAGTGTCGTTTTCTGACATGATGTGGCGGTCTTTTATAATTTCCTTTTCTGTACTGAACCTCGACACTTCAATGCGGTGGAGGTAGTTGTAGTCACGGTCGACGCTGGCTTCTGAGCACAGCTGGCCGCGAGGCACAAAGACCGTTACGTCTTGTATGCCATTGCACCCTGTACGCGTTCTGTGCTGTTGGTTACAGGCGACGGAGCAATACCCCGCGAGGCACCGTGGACACTTGTACCTCGATGGCCGTTCGCAGCACACCCCGCAGACAGCCGTTGGTGTGTCTCCAGACATGGCAGCGTTCTTTTTTCTAAATTTTTTTGTGAGAAATGGGCTTGATCTCAAGATTTTGGCGGTTTTATTTCAGAAAAATTATATGGGTCCACAGACCGCCTTCCGTACTCGGCGCACCGCTTTTTGCAAGCGCGTCGCGTTATGAAGACGCGACGCGGAAAGGGAAGACAATGGCAATCATGGTGAATCTCCACGCTGAGGAAATGGTTGGCGTCTCATAATGGTAAAACTTGCTCAATTGTTTTTTTGAACTCCTTTGGATGTGGAAAGGGAAATAGATGACGTGCAGGGGAAGCCGGCTCGGAGAATTGGGAATCTTCTTTCCAACGCCACTTTCATCGTATCTTTGCATCAATGCACTTCTCTTTTTTATTTCTTTACATGCACGCTATAAAAGGATATAATCTGTTGGTTCGTCTACTCAACTGGTACATGGGCCGAGGCACCACCCGAGCCTGGTATACAATGCCACGGAATCAAGCCGGTTGGCTATAAACTCTCGAGACTTCTGGCAACACGCATCCTATCATCACTCTTCTTTTGTGGTATAAGGAGGGTAATGCAAAGGGACGTCGACGCTCTGTGCCACTTTTTTTGCTTTCCCTTTTGCCAAGAATGTTTTGAGGAGATTACAACGAGAAGAATCTTAGAAATAAAAAGAACCAGGTTCGACAGAACACACTGCCAAGACGGAATACATGCAAAAATGTGATTAGGGTTTTGTTTGACGGTAAGACTTTCAAGCCGTTCCATTGTTGTTTCTCGCTACAGGTGCCGTGCCGTTCAAGGTCGTAAAATGGCATGTACTATGGCCAGAAAATGAAAAATGAAAAAAAGATAGTAGCACAGCGTTGTTTGTCTCGAACCTCCCCCCTTCTTCTTCTTCTTATTAAAAAGGTCGTCTTGTTTCGCTTTTTTCAATTTTTAATTTTCTTGTTTCTTTTGCCTTGACAAGAAACCTCCCATTCAATTTGTGTCTGTCTGGAACTTGGCCGCCCTTCCTTTGGAATTTTTCACCATTGACATTTTACATTCCCTCCTTCTTTCATCACCATCTTCTCCTCTGGCGTGCTGGCTCACGTCCATCATGATGCTTCCATCTGTACTGTACGGTTTGGCACTCTTCTCGGGTGCCCAGGCCGTCCCTGCAAGAAACAATGCCTTCCATAAACGCTTCCATGGTGGCTCCTTTGCCCTTGATGTCCCCAGAAACAAAGAGTTTCGGCACAATGGACCGGCAGAGCTCTCCTGGGCGTATGCAAAGTACGGGAAAAAACTGGGCAGCCACGCCAAAGGCAACAACCGACTGTCGGGTGTCGTGCCGGCCCTCAACCAGACATTCGATCGCGAGTACCTAAGCCCTGCTCTAATGGGCACGCCGGGCGAGCTGACCTGGCTGGATATTGACACTGGCTCTGGTGACTTGTGTGTACTCTTTTGTTGAGAATTGTGCGGCGTGCTAATGGGAAAACAGATGGGTGTATACGTCCGACACGCCGAGCTTTTACTTGTCTGGACAGAATGTGTACCATACGAACAAGTCGTCCACGTCCGTCTCAGTTCCGCATGCAAGCTGGTCCATTACCTACGGCGATGGGAGCTATGCGGGAGGTGGGATTTATCGGGATACACTGCAGCTTGGCAACATTTCCATCTACAATGCCACGATTGAGTCGGCCACAGCCGTGTCCCGCAGTCTGACGTCGGACCTGGTCATGTCTGGCATTCTCGGGCTTGCCCTGAACCACTCGAGCACGACGTACCCGAAACAGCCCACAGTGCTGGACGCCATGACGCCTCTGCTCAACGAACCGGTCTTTGCGGCCGACCTCAGGTACAAGGATGCAGGTGCATATCATTTCGGTTACCTAAATGAAAGCTGTTATACAGGAGATATCACCTGGCGCCCTGTTTTGGAAGCGACGGGGTTCTGGGAGTTTTACATTCAGTCGATTCACATTGCCGGAGACAATGTCTGGCGCATGCACAACTGGCCCATGGTGGCTGACACGGGTACCACCCTGCTGCTCCTACCAAACGACCTGGTCGAGTTGTACTGGTCCTTTGTTCCGGGTGCCTACCTGAGCTCGCTCTACTTTGGGTGGGTGTTTCCGTGCAATGCTACACTGCCCGACTTTGACTTTGGGTTCATGGACAAGTGGAACGCCACCATTCCGGGCCATTATTTTAATTTCCAAAGCGTCAGCGAGACGGAGTGCTACGGCGGCATCCAAGACAGCATGGAGTCCTTTGGTATCTTGGGCGATGCTTTCCTCAAGGCTCTCTACGTCATCTTTGACATTGGCAACGCCCGTGTTGGACTGGCCACAAAAGAGCTCTCTGCGTAGCATTTTTTTCTTCTTTTTCTTAACATTCTCATTAGAACGGTGAAAATTTAAATGGTAATTCTTTCATTCATATTACAGTATAATAGGTAAATAAGTTCGTAACGACAAATGCAGCCAAGAGGGAAAGGGGGGAACGCACCGCAGCGAGTATTATGTAGGACAATGCAAGAAACATGCCATTGTTGTATATAAAAAAAGATAAAAATAAAGCCAAATGTACGCCAAAAATCAATAGATACCAAGCTTGCTCGTCGTGATGCATTCATTCGCTCTCATGGCTGCTCTTGGCGCGGCCGGTGCTCCAAAGGCCGCGTCTCGGCAGCATAATCACTCGTCGTCGACTGCGGACTGCTCTGCGCGCTGCTGTCGGCGCTGTTGGTCATGGACGCCCGCTTGTTGGCGCCGCGGAGGAGCGTCTCAATGCTGCGCAAACGGTTCTCAATGTCCTTGAGCTCTGTTTCCTGGATGGAGACGCTCTGTTTTCTACATTGTCAACGGCTTCTTTTTTCACAGCACCGGTGCTTACTTTTGATGGACCGACTTGTTCAGGTCGACCACGTCTCTGTCGATGCGGAAGAGCTGGTTCAGCTCGTCCAGAAAGACACGGGCAACCGTCCTGTTCATCGTCAGTTCGAAGACCCCCTTTTTTTGTTTACTTTGGACGTACGACTTTGGACGCTTGCTGTTGGGCTGCCAGTCACGGTCCAGTTCCTCATCGGAAGGCATATTTGTACTGAACGCGTCAATGCAATGGAGAAGAGAGAAAAGGAGTGGGAAATGTCGCTTTGAATGAATGGATGCAGAAGTAAATAGAGCGAGTAAGCGGGGGCAGCAAGTACAGTGCTCGTACCCACGTTGCAGTCGAAATGGCAGCGCGGGAAAGAGCCAAGTGCGACCGTTCCAAAGAGGAAGGTTTAATTATTTTGATTCAGATGAGCTCATAAGACAGTGCGTTTACGTCTATTCTTGTCCATTATTTTCCACTTTGCATGTCGACATCGAATCGACTCGTGGTGACGGGGAGCCCATTCCCCATAAATTGGCAGTTTTGGGACAATTCTTCTCTACTTTTGGCATAATGCGAGACACGTCCTGGAGAAAACGGCCAGGCACGACCCGCACAGCGCTTGCCGTCTTTCAAGGCCCTTCAGCGGCATGTTGTCGAGTCTTTATCAAACCCCTGAATGGATCCATGTGATCGACACTCAGCGCTACCGCCTTTGCACGTGATCGGCAGAAAACTGGAGCTTGTGACGTGGACGCGTTAGTGGCGAACGGAGGCGATGATAAGTTTGATAGTAGCCGAGTTTTGGCCAGCCAAGGGACGGCAAGCGGGGACACGACTGTGGCAGAAGAGAGATATCGCCATTCCGAACACAAGACAGCGGCGTGGACTGCAATTGAGAGAAAATGGGGTCGTCGGGACTCGAAATAGGCCATTCTCGGGCTGTTTTGGGCCCTTCAGAAGCATCCGTTCGGACGTCTGAGTTTACGCCGCTGGAGAGCTTCCTCCTGTGCCAGGCGGTAGCCCAGCATGGCGTCGAACCGGCGTCTTTTGAGCGCATTTCGGGCATTCTACAGAACAATATCTTTATCAAAAGTGACGATTCGTTTGATTGTCGACGACTGACGGCGTCTTCCCTGCGACAAATGTTCTTCCACCTGCTCTCCAAGGCCGGCAAGACCATTGTGAACCGCGTCGACGAGCTGGACGCCGGCCAAATTCAAGAGCTCCTCGAACAACTCTATATGCAGTACCAAAGCCACATTATTGGCGAGATTCGACGAGACGAGCAGCAAATCGAACGGGTGCAGCAGGAGATCCGTCTTCTCGAGCAGCAGCCGACCAGTGGCCGTGGCGGCCACGGGAGGACCAGCAGCCGCAAGAGCTCCGTCACAAAGGGAACGCCTGTCCCAACGCCAATTGTGCCTTCATCGTCCAACTCGTCTGCTCTGCCGACGCGCACGGGGTCTCCCAAGGCACCTGTGGGCGGATCTGCCTCCCTGGCACCCCCTCTGCTTGCTGCCAGGCCTGGAAACACGGTGGGCTCTGTTGAGGCCTCTCCCCGGCCTCTGCAGCCAAAACCCCCGGTGGCGTTCCCACCACAGCGCCCCCTGGCACCAGCACCCTCTGTGTCGCCCTCGGTGTCTCTCCAGACATCACCAGCAGTGTCACGGCCGTCCACAGCCACAAAAGAAGCACAGATAAAGGCCCGCTTGCTGCTTGACACCAGCAAGGGCCCTCTTTCCACATCTCCAATACCTCCTCCAGCCATATCTACGCCATCAGCGTCTACACAAAATGCTACGGCACTCTCTGCGCCAAATGTGGCCTCGGCTAGCCCAGCACTGGCCCGCCACTTGCCAGAGCACATCAAAGAAGCCCCTTCTGTGCTGTCTACACCCGCGCAGTCTCCGCTGCCGTCCTTGCCCAATACACCTCTCCAAAGGGTAGGGATAGGCCCTTCTTTCATCCCCCGTGGCAGCGGGACACGCTGGAAACCTAGCGAGATGCCTGCGTCGTCACAATCCTCGCCAATGGCTGCAGGCCTGGCAAAGAGTGCGCTTGCATCCAATGAAAGCCCCGTCATTGAGAGCCCTGCTTATGAGCCACTCAGCCCCATTGGCGAGCAACGACAGCCTACAGAGCCGGCGTCTCCTGTGCGCACACGACGTGGGCAGGCCTTGCAGGCTGCTTCCTCTGGAGATGCTGCCAAAAAGACGCCAGATGTCGAGGAGCCGCGGCCGAAGCGCAAGCGGAGAGAGTCCTCTGCGATGGGATCCGTCCGACCGTCTGTCCGAGGCTCTACGAGAGACTCTGTGCAGGAATCCGTGAGGGATTCCATGCAGGACTCTGGGTCGGACTATGAGTCTGTAAAGGACGGCAGTCTCCCTCCATCGCCCGGTCCTATGCCATTTGATAAGGTTGTTATGGCACGCCGGAAGCTAGTGGGGGCACCAACGGCGCCGACGCATGTAATGTGGATGCGAGGGTTCCCAAAGATTAGTGCGTCTGCCCTTGACCAGATTAGCAGCCATCGGCATGCCAATATGTTTGCTCACAAGATCCGCGACCGTGATGCACCAGGGTACAACAGCATTGTGCGCCATCCAGTCGATCTAAAGAGCATCCGCATGGCCATTACGCATGGCAACAAGGCAGCATTGCAAGCCTTCAAAGGCATTCAGGAGACGCTCAGCGAGGACTTGGTAGATGCGCCGTGTCTGTGGCTTCCTATGAGCGAGGATCTCGTCCCGCCGCGGAGCATTATCAACAGCAGCCAGCTGGAGAGCGAGCTTTTGCACATGTTTTCCAATGCCATCATGTACAATCCTGATCCGCACCGCGGCCCAGGGCCTAGGTTTCTTCTTGGCGACGATGACGGTGAAGAGGATGCGAGGTATCTGGTCGATGAAGACGGCATTGTCAATGACACACGTGCCATGTTTGCCGAGGTGGAGAAGCTGCTGAGCGAGATGCGAGCGGCAGAGAGACAACGCGGACTTCCCTTGCCGCCGGAAGATGCCAAGGGCTTGGACATGGTGTTTGATGAGGGACGGGAAGTCGATGTGAAGCCGAGCAAGGAGGAGGTAGTGGAAGAAGTGGAGCCTCGACGGCGAAGGCGATAGACCTTGCTCTCTATTTCTTTTTTTTCTCTTCATTGCACATGGGTTATTCTATTATTTTTGGTTGTACTTTAGCTTTTCACGTGGGCAGGGCATTGTAAAAAAGGGAAAATATATTTTGAAACATCAATACACTGCTTTCCACCGATGGGACAGAACTTAGTTTGTCTTTCCCTTTTTTGTCAACTTTTTTCTCGGCTCTTTGGGTGTCTTTTCAGATTCCGAGTGCTCAGACACCTCATTTACTTTGGTATAAACGGGACGGCCATTAATAACCTCGTAATTTGTTCGCTCTACCTGGAATCCTTTGGAGGATCCTCCATTTCCAGAGTTGTTCGATGGCATTTTATGATTCTTAATGTAAAATTGATAGATACCCGGTAATACCTACTTGATACAATAGATTCTTCTTGGAAGAGGACACTGGTCTTCCTTTTATACCCTTTTCAAAGAGTGACCTGCCAGATAGCCATCGTTTCGATATTCTCAAAGGCTCTTGCCCCCTTTGCCCCCTTTCCCCCCCCCCCCCCGAGAAAGTGTAGATGGCTATATCTGCCAATACAAGACGAACATTGGTATGTTAATACTTCATAAGAATCGAGTAAGCTGAAGTTTCAAGTCCGGCGCGCCTTTATGCTTCAATTAGACTACCTACCTTTGCCCCCAGGAAGATTAGAGGTATGTTACTGTCCCGTCCCCAATAGCTATTCCGCAATGACCAACTTAGTATGTGTATCTGAAACTTGATATTACCTCCGATCGCAAATAGAACAGCTTCTGGACATTCATTCTTTATTAAAAATAAGATGACTACTTCCAGGAGCTTCATATCCTATGCCACCAGGGGGTCTAGATTTGTACTTGGCACCGTGACGTAGAAAGCCATATTTGCTACCAAAGTGTTGTATGATGGAGAAAATGAGGATCTCTTTCCAAACAGACCAGCAATGAGTGTGAAGAGATCAAGGGAAGAAGAACTGAATGCATTGATCAAATGTTCAACACAAAAAAACATCACTCTTTACACTTAGGTCCACACCTCATCAGATTCGTATTTAGAACTGGGAGTATGAGTATCTTCACATACAACTCTTGGTGACGTTTGTATGGTAGATTCCACCCGAATAGCCTATAAGAAGTGATGCAACAAGTTTGTCATCGGCATGGATAACCACTAATATCGATATTGGTGATCTTTGAAATAAGATGTTATATCAAGGCCGTTTATTGTCAATGAAGTGAGGACCTTGAGTGATATAGTAGCATTGAAAACTTCGTCAACCTGGCTTGCATCAAGATAAAGAATATTCAACTCTTTACCTCCATGTTTGCTGAGTTGGAGAAGCGAGATACGGGTGGCAGACAGACAATGTGGGCTTCCATTGCCACTGGAAGACGCCAAGGGCTTGGACATTGTGTTTGATGAGGGTGTGAGGGTGATTTGAAGCCAAACGAAGAAAGTGTAGTAGAAGAGGTAGAGTCTCAACGGCGACAGCCATAGACTTTGCTCTCTTTTCTTTTTTTAGTTTTCGATATGGACGGGGCATTGTAAAAAAGGGAAATTGTATTTTTAATCTATAGAGGGACACCTGGATTGCATCGACTAGAGAACTTAGTTTTTTTTGGGTTTCGTCCAGGGAAACATATTTTTCAACGTATTGCTCGGCTTTTTTGGTTCTTCTTTAGTGTCGTGTTCAGGCACCTCGACCACTGTGATAGAAACCCCAGTGTTGCTATCGTAATATGTTGTCTCCCCCTCTTGCCCATTGCCTGTTGAGGAGGACCCTCCGTTTCCAGCGTTGTTCGATGGCATTTTGCTTGCGTGAATGTAGAATTGATGACTTTTTTCACAATAAACGCTACCTTTACGAGGGCTTTGGTAGAAAGTATACGTCTATGACTAAAAATAAAGTAAACTCTCCAACTTGGTGGAACACTTGCCGTATTTGAGGAGCCGTGCCACGAATTTAATAGAGTCCGTAAGATTTCTGCCTGCCCACCAAGCTAGGTAGGCATGGGTGTTTACCTACCTTGCATAAGAAACGAGCAAGCTCTTTAGATTTGACGGCTATTGCACCCGTTTCATCTTATATTCATCCAAAAAGATTATGTTACTGACTTACCTCTAATAGCTAGGCTGTAATGACCAGCTAGGTGTGCGTATTTCAAACCTGACACTGCCTTCTATCGCGTACAGCTTTTGGACGTCCATTCTTTATTCAAAATAGAAGTATTACTTGCAAGAGTTTTATATCCTATGCCACCAGAAAGTTTAGATCTGTACTCTGTTACAAATCGTCAGGGGCAGGCATGGCGATGGGGTCTCTGTTACTAACATCGCTATTCAATATCAAAAGATGTCGTAGCCGGCCTTGTAGCTGGACCGACGATGTAGAATTGGGAAGTCCTCCAATAGTTTACATTTAAAGCTGCTAAAAGGTATTTTGTAGATTGCATACTGTATAAGATGACTATTGCAGATTACCTACCCTACCTAGAGTCGTGGCATTTAGCCATCTGGTAATAGGCGATAGTAAGAAGATGAGGTGAGGGTACAAAGCCTGTTTATTCATGGCATGCCAGAAATTCACGTCGACAATAGCCACCTGCTAGACGACAAGAGAGCATGCACAGCTTGTTTTTCGTTTTTATAAAATCATCTGATCAAAGTATTCACGTTTAGTCAAAAATGAGTAAAGAACTGTAGACATGTTGATTTTTTCCTGTGACATGGCCCAAGCCTCGGCTCCTAAATCAACGTGATTCAGATAATCAAAGTGCAATTTTAATCTTTTTCACATTCAAATTATTGCAAAGATTTCAAAAGAGATGAATATCAAGCAACCAGCATATATTCTTGGCGTGGGATTGACGCGTTTCATTAAACCGCGCGGACGGGTCGAGTACACGGAGCTCGGCTTTGAAGCCGGCGTGAAGGCGCTTCTTGATGCGCATATAAACTACGACGATGTTGACCAGGGCATTGCATGCTACTGTCTTGGTGACTCTGCGTGTGGCCAGCGCGTCTTTTACCAGTTTGGCATGACCCAGATCCCCATTTACAATGTGAATAATAACTGTGCAACGGGCTCTACCGGACTCTGTCTTGCCAAATCCCTCATTTCCAATGGCGCAGCCAACTGTGTATTGGTGATTGGCTTTGAAAAGATGATGTCCGGCAGCCTGCAGTCGCATTTCCCCGACCGGACGTCCTCTCTTTCAACAACCGTGGAGATGATGGCAGATACCCGTGGCTTTGAGGGGAGTGTTCCCGGGACGGCACAGATGTTTGGCAATGCAGGTATAGAGTACATTGAGCGTCATGGCGCCACAGAGGACGACTTTGCTGAAATTGCTCGGATTAACCATGCGCATTCTGCCAAGAACCCTTATAGCCAGTTCCGGGACATTTACACCCACGAGGATATTAGAAACTCGCCCAAGGTATTTGGCCCCTTGACAAAGCTCCAGTGCTGCCCTACGTCTGATGGCGGTGCTGCTGCCGTACTGGTGTCACAAGATTTTCTAGACAAGCGGCCTGAGCTTCGGTCACAGGCCGTTCTTATTGCCGGACAGGCCATGGCTACTGACAGCCCAACGCTCTTTTCACGGAGCGCCATTGACTTGATGGGTTATAATATGACCCAGCGGGCCACACGTGAGGCTACGGCAGAAGCTGGTATTGAGCCTGGCGATGCGCAGGTCATAGAGCTGCATGACTGTTTTAGCACGAATGAGATGGCCACCATTGACGCCATGGGTCTCCCTGTTGGCTATGTTGCTGAGGATGGTGATGATGCTGACCGTGGCCAGGCCATTCATCTCGTGCGCCATGGGGACATTACCTATGGTGGAAAATATGTGATTAACCCTTCGGGTGGCCTTATCAGCAAGGGACACCCACTAGGCGCCACGGGAATTGCACAATGTGCCGAGCTGGTGTGGCATCTGCGTGGCTGGGCCAATAACAGAGCTGTCCCCGAGGTCAAGATTGCGCTGCAGCATAACCTTGGCCTGGGTGGAGCTGCCGTGGTGGGTGTCTATCGACGAGCAGATAACGCGACGGTGCATGAGTATTTGGAGGATGATGAAGTGGCAGAAATCACCGGACTAGGATACAACCCAGCCACGGAAGCCCGGGGCTTCACAGTCGAGCAGGCTGATTCCGTCAGGAGCCAGAAAAAGTCGAGTTCATGGGCCCTAGGGGATGCTGCAAAGAAGGTCGTTTCAAGGTTTTAGGTACATTTCTCTTCTTTTTTTAATTGGCAATGAAGTTTTGTTTTTATTCTATGTACAATCATGACTTTAGTGAAAAGGATCCCGTCTGTGAAAGTCGAGCCATCTCAGACACCTTGCTCCAGTCAATCACATGCCACCACGCATCCACATAAGCGAGCTTGCCGCCGTGCTCACCATCAGGACCTAGTCCATAGTCCCGCAACCACACGTGCTCCCATGTCGACAGGTTCAGAATGGGAACCACATCAATGCCGCCCGGAGCACGCAGCATCATGTCTGGCGCCGACATTCGGCCGCCCTCTGACAGTGCCCTGCTTTGGTTCTGCAGATAATCCCGTGCTGGATCCGGTCCATTGGCGCCATATGGCTGCTCCTGGCCCACTGTGTTCATGTCCACGCCCTGGCGCCGCCAGTGTGCTGCAGGGAACGGCGAGCCGGCAAGGTACGTCGTCAGCAGCCGCAAGGGCGTCTCTTGGTTGGCCTTGACGTGGACTAGCCAGATAAAGCCTGGGCCAAACATGGCATTGGCAATGGCACTGAACTCACGGTGCAGGTTCTCCATGGACCCGAAGCTGGCATTGACAGCTCCCAGGATATCGGAGGGGATCTCTCTCTCTGGATTGGGCCCTTTGAAGTCGATTTGCTTGAAAAAAAAGTCCGTATTCAGGGCCATGCTCGCATGGTTGAAAATGGCCGCCTTGGACGGAATTCGGGCCGTTTCCAACACAATTTTCCTCAGATTAGCCCCCTCGTACTCTGTGCCCGCCGTCAGCATGTTGAGCCGGTTAATCAACAGCGTCATCTCCTGTGTCCACGCCAAATTCAGTCCTCCGGCAGTCAAAAAATCCTTGATTCCGAGGTTAACATCGGCCTCCAGTGGCGGCACTGAATGCAGTGGGCGCCGGGGGGCCACTACGCGTGCCACGGCCGATAAAACAGGCCTTGCCGAGCTCAGACGCGTGCGGAACATCTTGACTTTTCTCAGTCAATCCACTATCTCTAGACCCGCACAAAAATTCTCGATGCCGGTTCTGCCGCTCGCCACCGCCTCTTTATGTCTTATGTAAGAATGCACATTTTTATGCATGTCCGCTTTGGGCGTGCACAACTACGGCAGCAGCAGCGGGCCGAGTCCACGCGCCGCCATGGCCGTCTGGATAGCGTTCTTGCACGTCAAGATGGCGGTGGACCAGCCAGAGCCATTGGTTCTTGCTTTGAGCCATGCAATGATCCGGCGCGCCTTGTCCATGTCTTTTTCTCCACAGACAACGTCGTAGAGGTAGTGGCGGAGTGCGTTGATGTCCTCTTCATGAGGCCCCTCCGGTGCTGCATCAACCCAGACGCGGAGAACGCCTTTGACCTCATCCATGGTGAGAATACTCGAAGACGAATTAAAAACAAAGGCCGCCTTGGGTGGTCCATTGTAGAAATAAGACGGCTCTTCCACTGCATTCCCGGGCTCCTCTTCGACCTCTTCTGCAGTGATTTGCGGCTCAGATGGTGGGTGGAATGCGGCCCGCTGTCGAGCTTGGTCAGAGAGTACTTCCTTTCGTATTTCTTCTGGCAGAGCATCGAGAACGTCTTGATCAAAGCCCACCTCGGGGTCTTCCACGGCGTTTTCCACGGTCCGCCTCCATTGGTCCATGCGAGTTTGCACGCGACCAGCTTTTGCATCTCGGAACCGCTCACGTCTATCCCGTATAGCCTTGGTTGGCGATGTTTTCGGGCGTGGTCGAGACAGTCTCAACTTGAGCTCAGCCAGAACCTCCGCCTGAAGCTCCGGAGGAAGGGCATCATATACGTCAGGGTCTAGGCCATCCGGAAGATTCCTCTCTGGTCGCGATTCGCTGGTGAACTCCTCAGGCCCTACAAGACGTCTGATGATATCAGGTGGAAGCTCAGCAAGGACAGTCATATCTACGCCCTTTGGCAAGACGAATTGCGTGCTCGGGAGGTTTGACCTAGGTTCTACTTCACCAATGTCTTGTGCCTCAGCAGTCTCTACTTGAACAATGCCTTGCGTCTCTTTTTTTGCATCCTGCGCCTCTTGTGGCTTTGGTGGACCTGACTTGACGGCTGTCCACTGCAGCGTCTTTTGGCTACTGTTCTTTATGGTCTCAAGCTTTTGTGCTTGGAGCCCAAGGCCACGCAAGTCCCCTGGAGGAATCTGCAGGGCCCGTAACAATGAAACAGACTCTCGACCAAGAACATTGGCATCGACGGTTGCAACGCCAAAGACGCTCCTCTTGGATAACGAGTCGCAATCTCCATGGCCCAGATGTTTGGCCGTCTCCATTGGAGCATTGGCCGACCTTCGGAGGACTTTGAGCGTGAGGCTTCGACAGCCAACACCCTCGGCTTGCAGTCTACGCACCAATTCTTTTGCTAAATTAAGGAGAAACGTCTCTGCTTCTTCCACACGAACGAAACGAATGCCCCAATTCACCTCTGCAGAAACACTCTTTCGGGCTGCCAAGTCCCCGCCAACAATCGTTTCATCAATACCACGGGCAGAATCAAGTAATTTTTGCGCCGTCTTGGGACCAACCATGGCTTCTATCCGGGTCTTTGGGACATTTTCTACATCAGCTACTTTATGGATGCCCAACTGTTCAAGACGCTCGCTCAAATGACGACCAATTCCAGGCAGACGGTTCAAAGATAGCTCAGAAACAGAATGGATGGAATCCTCTGGTTTAATTTGATACTGCCCAGCTGGCTTGGCATTTCGCAGTGCAACTTTTGCCAGGAGAACATTGGGGCCAATGCCGACAGATACTTCACAGCCTGTCCGTTCTCGAATGTCGTTTCTAATTTTCAAAGCAAGACTATTAGCTTGCCTCTCATCATGGACGATACTTGTGACATCAACGAGGGCCTCATCAATACTCACGCTCTGAACCCTTCCACCTAAGGCGATAATGGCCTTGTAAAACTGTTGGCTAGCGTCCTCATAAGCTGGGAAGTCATAGGGGAGCACTTGCAAGTCAGGACACAGCTGGAGAGCCCTCTTCATCCACATTCCGTTGGAAACACCAAAGGAACGGGCAATGTAATTACATGACGCAATTTCGGCACCACCAGCCTCTTTTCCATCTAGCTTCGAATGGGCCACTGCAGACGGTTTGGCGGCGCATTCGGGTGCTTTCTTGAGGGAAACGGCACAAAAGAAGCAGTCGAAATCGACGTGGAAGATAAACCGACGTCCATTATGTGGCTTTGCTGGGGGCTGTCCCTCCGTCAAGTGCTGCATTTTCGACTTGAGCTGCGCCTTCCAAGTGGACAGATGGTGCAGCCGGCTCTCTGCATAGAACTTCTCCAGAAAATCAGGATTCACAGCAGATGCATTACGAATATTTGGGTCAGATAAGAGACGCGCATTGAACTGCGAGGACGTCTCCTTTTGGTCTACACTTTTCAGAGGCTCGGAAATGTCCTCCTCGGCATTTCCAGGGCCTGCATCAACAAAATCCACCTCATCGTGGTCCTCTAATCCCCCCATCCACGCTTTTCCAAACGATTTCATCGCCTGGGCATAGTGGCTCGTTCCTTGTTCGCGATAGCCAGGCATTGTCTCATCGTGGCCCTTTCCCGCTTGCAGCCCTATTTGTCCCGTGGAAAAATTCAGGCGTTTCTGGTCAGATCCTTGCGTAAATAAACGATAATCAGCCCATGGGAGCATGCGTCCAGCCGCAATACTGTCCACAACCCACGCTGGACGGACGACACGCAGTCTTCTCCATTCTTGGGCCTTCCGAGGAGGCACTGTGGACGTAATAATGTGCGTCACCATTGTTTTATAGTCCAAATATTTGATAAACGTAGCCCCATGCATGACGAGCATCTTCTGCAGCTCTTCTGGCTGTGGCTGCGTGTAGCTGGCCACATGTGCGACAACCCCGCGGAAGATCTCAGGCTTATCATTTGCAATTTCTCGCACAAGCTGGTCTCCATTGTGCAGTTTCAGCTTTTTTCGGCGAAAATAATCCCCAAATTCACCAAAATGGCTTGCCTCATACTCCTCGCCGTCTGTCCCATGGAACTCGTGTCTTTCTAGTCTTTTTCGAACCTTTTCAGCATTCTTGTCCATCCTAATATTCCATAAGAAATGGTCATTGTGCCATTCTTTTGAGACAAAACTTTCTTTGAACCAATTTGCTTTGGGCGCGACCCGTGATCTTACGTCATGGCAAGAACAGTATGATGATTAATCATCTTAGGCGGGCGTCACTTTTGCCTCGATGTACTCCATAGGTCATTTAGAAGTCACTTGGGTTTCCGTCTGTATTTAAAAGGCAATTAATTTTAGTCTAGTATTACGCCCTAAGGTGGTGCCATTGCGTTTCCCTTTGAATGCCGGGCTGTATGAGCGCCCAATAATTGTATTGAATTCATCCGCCTTGGCTACTTTGATGCCGAGCTGGATAAAAGAGGCTAGAGGGCTGTGACATGAAATAAATGACAAGAAGCAGAAAGGGCTGGTAATATGATAATAGAATATAGATTGGTGAATTTCAAATGCCAGACGGCAGCCAATAAACAATGGATACCAGGTAAGATAACACTATAGTCATAAGAAGGGCTCCGCAAAGTATGCCCCATCGCTATGCCAAAAACCCCTCTTTTTAAAATCATTGGCAGAGGTAATCTGCATTATATCATACATGGCCACCACCGTACGGCTAGATTTCTTGTCTAAGAATTGTAAAACTATATAAAAGCACAGATAAACTGAATCCATCCCCATCACTCAAGAAAAAAACGAGAATACATAATGCCTTCCTTAAAAGCAGAACTTTATGGAAACTACGAAGCCCTCGAATTTTTTCGTACTTCTAGCGGAGCCCAAGAGTATATTTCCTTTCACGGCTGTGATTTATCTGACTATGACTATCCTCCAGGTATTGAAAATGTCACATCCTTTGAGACAATTCAGCTCCATTGTGACGGTACGTCACAGAAAACAGAAAAAGGCTGATAGGAACTGTCAGACTGCTTCTCGGGAAAGAGAATCCTATTAGGAAGGAAGAGAGAGAGAAGCAGGACAAGACGTGCCTATCAACAAGACCTCTTGGTCCAAAAAGGACGGTGTGTGGACGAGACAAACGGCGAGGTTGTGCGTGTAGCACACAAGCCTCACGTGTTACGTGACGAGGGCCGGCCCGGGCCACGGGCCGTGACATCCATAATACCATCTTTTCAGCAAAAACTGTTGAAAAACTAGTATTCCTTGGCCACATTTCTACTCTAGTCTAAACTATGAAAAAGATCTAGTAAAGTTTGGCCCTTGCCAACCATTTGAAAAACTTGAAAATTTTGACTATAAATTCAATGAGTATTCTTACGGAGTAAGGCCTAGCGAAAATTATTTCCCAATGATCAGAAACACTTTTTGGGCTAAAACTCTATTACATGAGTTCTTGTCCCGAGCCGAAAGGACCTCTCTCCCAGGCGCTCCAAAAATGCACACGCCTGACGCGCCTGGAAATTAGTGATTTTTACAGTACTATCAGCGAGTTTTATGAATTTGAAAATCCACCTCCGGTCAAAAAACTTTCCATTTTGGGTTTCAATGGAGAAAATTTACAATTTTTGAAGAAATTTACTAAAATTACTGTTTTGATACTTGGAGGTGTGGCAGATCCATACACGAAAGAGGAGGTTCATTCTTCCATGGAGAATATAAAAGATTTGGAGTCTCTTGATATGGAATGGCTTGATATTGAAGATGAGTTGACAAACAAGGAGTTTATAACAAAGTTTTGCAAGTCTCACCCCAAGATTGCACATATCGGCAGTCGCGACTTTGATACCGAAAGCTTGATAAAAGAGGATAGAGGCTGTGAGATAAAATTATCCAGGTTTTACGAACCAGAAGATAGGTAAGAAGAAGAGTGGAATATAGCTCAGTTGTGAATAAAATCACACGTGGTCGATGGAAGGATGCTGGCTCCGACTTGAACAATGTATGGATGTAGATTTTTGCAAATTAACTGTCTTGGTCATCTATATAAGGAGAAAAGAGAAAAGTAGTCCTATGAATCTTGCGATACCCGAGCGGCGGCCAATAAGAGAAGGTCTTACCAAAGGGGCAATTCTTTGACTACACCCTATGATGGATCAAACTATAGGGCACTAATTCTAACAATTCGACTTCTATCATAATCAAACAATAAACCATGAGGAGAATAGCCTTATTAATCTTGATATATCAGATGGGCAGACAATAATAGATTGTCAACTGTCACGGGCATGGCTAAATACTCCGGCCGCCCAGAGGATTCCGATCATTGGTGGCATTCCGTCCACCGCTTTATGCTCCAATATGGTTCGTCCATTGGCTACTTTGGGGCCCAGGCTTCGTACATTTCCGATTTCATGCCGGAATCTCGCAATACAGATCCCCAGAGCTACATAAATCTGTGCAAGAGCCAGGGAATTGACCCCAGCAATGGCGGACTATATACATATCTCGTGGAAAGATACGTCGACCAGAATGTTTGGAAGACCGCATTGGCTTTCGTCACCTCGTCCAAGCTGTCATCGTACGCAAGTGCCGCCCAGTTTATCGAGCTCTTCGAAAGAAACTACCGTCTAGCCCGCTGTCAGGAGGACAACGCGTGGAAGTCTATGCTCCTTGCCCAGGCCTTGCCTTACGAAGCCCATCGCGGTACGAAGATTGACAAGACCACCTCCTATGACACCTTCAAGACAGAGGTAATTGCCAACTGTGCTGCCCTCCGTGGTGAGACGATCAAGGGGTCGAACAGCCGAGGCCATGGAAATGCAAGGGCTACCGAAGACAAGAAAGGTGCCCAGCAATCCGGGACGTCCAGACAGACCCGTTCAGTTCCTTTTGACAAGAATGCCACCTGCACCTATTGCGATATCATTGGCCACACGACAGAGAATTGTTACTCCAGGAAAAAAGTGACCCGTCAAAAGGACGCACCCAACGTCTCTGCCAAAGAAGCCCAGCTTTCCACTGACGAATCGGTTGAAGACAAGCCGGGAAATGCTCCGCTCTCCGTCTGAGTCTCGACGGAGAGCGTCAGAAGGATCTTGAGGCCGAATGGTCCACGATTCACCGTGAAATAGACGCTAAACCGCTGTTTATAGATGTGTTATGGAATAAATTTCCCCTCACTGCATTGATTGACAGCGGCTGTTCCACTACGACCTTGATATCCGAGCAACTTGTAAAATCCCATCGTCTTACCCGTATACCTTGCCAGAAAAGAGCCCTCAAAATGGTCGTTGGCCAAGCCCCCACCACTATCGCGTCAGTTGCCAAATTAGACCTGGACGTTTTTGGTCACCAAGTTCCCACACGGGCCTACGTGGTTCCCGGCCAGACAGACAGCTTGATTTTAGGCCTACGCTGGTTCGAAGACAACTTCGTCACAATCGACGCCGAGAGCCGTCTCTTACACGTCAAGCCCCCCTCCTCGGAGGCTTTCACCATCCACGCCCGTGCTCATCGTCGACACCGCAGTGCCGAGAAGGCAGTCCAGTGCTCCAGGGCCGAAGCTAGGGAAATGCTTCAAGGCGAAGACGAAATATGGGCCTGCCGAGTCACAATGGCCGATGTACAACGGGCTCTCGACCAGCACGACGAGCCAGAGGACATCGAGAAGATCCGTGATCAATTACCCGATTTTCTCAAGGACCTAGTCATGGCATTTAGCAAGAAGAAGGCCGAAGAATTGCCTCCTCACCGTCCAGGAGTTGACCTCGAAATCAACCTCTTGAAAGACGCCGATGGAAAGGAACTGCCAATTCCTGTCTCCCCCTTATTCAAGCGTTCACGGGAGGAACTTCTTCTCATGCGGAAAGTCATCACGGACTTGACAGCCAAAGGCTTTATCCGTCCAAGCAAGTCTTCCGGCGGTGCCCCTGTTCTTTTTGTCCGCCGAGGCGACGGCAAGCTTCGTTTCTGTGTTGATTACCGACGCCTTAATAGTGTCACCAAGAAAGACGCTTACCCTCTTCCACCCATGACGGAGACGCTCCAGAAAATGGCCTCTGCCAAATGGATTACGAAGCTGGACGTGGTCTCTGCCTTCCACATGATTCGTGTGGCCGATGCCGACTCGCACAAGACAGCTTTCCATACTCGCCTTGGTTCTTTCGAATGGGCAGTCGTCCCTTTCGGTCTTTCCGGCGCACCTGCCGCTTTTCAGCGCTATGTCAATCAGGTCCTGGGTCCGCACTTGGACGATGACGCTTCTGCCTGGATTGATGACACTGGCATCCACTCAAACGGTACCGAGAAAGAGCACGAGGAGATTGTCAGGGATGTTGTCAAACGTTTCCATGCCGCAGGTCTTCAAATAGACGTCAAAAAGTGCGATTTCAAGTCCCAGGCCATGAAGCTTTTGGGCTATATTATTCGTCCGGGCATCGGTTTCGAGATGGATCCAGAAAAGACCTCTGCTGTTCGAAGTTGGGAGGCTCCCAAGACCGCCTCTGCCGTTCGCAGCTTCCTCGGATTCACCGGCTTTTACCGGGACATGATCCGTAGTTACTCGCACCTGGCCGGGCCCCTCGTAGAGTTGACAAAGAAATCAGTTCCTTTCAAATGGACACCGGCACGTCAGAAGAGCTTCGATGCCCTCAAGAACGCAATGCTTTCAAGCAAAGGCACTTCTGTCTTTGTTCCCGGGCGTGAAACCATCCTTGAGGCAGACGCTTCGAAGTATG
Organism: Chrysosphaeria jannelii; assembly: GCA_020002325.1. Classification (NCBI taxonomy): domain Eukaryota; kingdom Fungi; phylum Ascomycota; class Sordariomycetes; order Ophiostomatales; family Ophiostomataceae; genus Chrysosphaeria; species Chrysosphaeria jannelii. Next base: position 71,548 of record JAGKRY010000077.1, read on the forward strand.
CGGTGGGAGCAGCCTTACTTCAGAAAGTGGAAGGTGCCTGGCGCCCCGTCGGCTACTTCTCACGAAAACTTGGCTCATCTGAGGTCAACTATCGAACTCATCGGTGGCTCTGCCGTACGTTTAGATCTGCCCTCAGGTTTACATAACGTATTCCACGTCAGCTTGGCCAAGCCGTTACCCAGCGACCCTTTCCCAAGCCAGAAATCCCACTTTGAGGAACCACCTACGGCAGTGGTGGACGGCGAGATGGAACATGTGGTCGACCGTATCGACGCTCACCGACGTCAAGGCCGCGGGTGGAAATTCCACGTGCATTGGGTAGGCAACGTCGAACCCACGTGGCAGCCCCACCACACGGTACACGATTTGGCCGCCTTGGATGCCTACGAAAGGACCCTGACACCCGACCAAATTATGTGGAGGGGGGTTTCTAAGCCGGTCGGCCGTCCCAGAAAAACCGTGACGTCCGGACCTCCGAAGGGGGGGGGCGACTGTCACGGGCCAAGGCCCGGCCCAGGACCGGCCCTCGTCACGCGACCCACGGGGCTGATATGACGTTACACGCACAAACCGTCCGTTTGTCCCTTTCACTCACTGTCCGAATTTTGGACCAAGCTCCACGAGCTTGTAATAAAGACCGTGGCCGCCATGGAGTTTCTCTCTTCCCTCTCCTTCTTTCTTTATTGGTTCTTATTCCGAGAAACTCAGGCTAATACGATCTTTATTAGTGTGTCCCGAGAAAGTCATAGGCGACTGTGACATCAACAAAGAAAAACTCTCTGTCTACGTCCTAAAGCTGGCACGACTATTCCTTTCCACGCCATAGTAGGTATCTAGTATACTTCGGTGACAAGCTGAAAGTATAAATGTTTATTCTTTTTCATGATTGTCTCTGATGATCAAACTACATTCAATTTTTGCATTAGTAGTATCATATCCGGCATGAGACGGGGGGATTATCCCTTCCGCCCCTATCAGGAAAGTGCTCTCACGGCCGGACGACCCTCCGGATGAAAACAACAAACGAAAAGCTCATCTGCGCTTGAAACTGACTCCAGCACCCCACTCTGGGTATCTCTAGGCCTTTTAGGCCCTCTAGGGCTGATTTAGTGGCTCTTTGAAGCTATTTTCGGGCACTATGCATGGCTAGAAGTTCGACGCCCGAACTGACGATGCACCTCGCACGCGGCTGCAAGTTGACCTTCCGGATATGTAAAATGTGCCAAAAAGCAGCTGAGAATAAAAAAATGGACTTTTCGCAAGCCGCGGCGGGCGGAGCAAGTGCAGTAGAGGAAACTACAAAGAAATACCTTTCATCTTTTTTGGTCCCCGGGTGTGACCCGGCTGCCGTCATGATTTGAAACAACGCGAACGCACAAAAAAAGCAATTTGAAAATGCATGAAGTGTTGTTATTTTATAAATTCCCATTGTTATAAAGAATTGTAAAGATTTCCCTTTTGGAAAAAATTCCTTCCAGGCATCATAGCCTCTTTCCATCACCAGGCCTGGTGGAGGGGCTGTGGTGCCGTCAATGGTGTGGCGATGGGGGTGTGGAAGTGGGGGTAGCTGTTGGTGCTGGCCGCGTAGGCGGCAGCAGCAGCGGCCAGCGCAGCCATTTTGGCCTTGCGTTCTGCGTCTTCATTTCGCAGACGCTTCATTTTGGCGCGACTGTCGTTGTCAGCGAAGGGAAAGGAGAAAGGACAAAGGGAAAAGGACATACCGGTTCTGGAACCAGACCTGGACTTGCCGACTGGACATCGTCGGGATGAGCCGTGACATGTGCAGACGGCGTTCGAGGCTGGGATGCGCATGCTTTTGAAACTCGTTATTCAGAAACCGAGTTTGTGGAGCTGTCAGTCTACCCAGAATGTAAGCTCCTGCTCTCATATGGTCGTCCATCTACCTACCGGAACCGTTTCATCTTGGGCTTCTCGCTGTCCGTCTTCTTTTCCTTGGGCAGGTCTACCTTTTCTGCCGCCTTCCTATCCAGGGATTGTCCATAGTCAGCATAGTCCATGCCCGGCATGGGTGCCATCATGCTACTACCATAGCTGAGTGTGTCCATGGTCGTGACGGGCATGGGCAAGATGGGTGTCTGTCCGTACATGCCGCCAAGGGGAAAGCGGCT
>JAGKRY010000078.1:0-92501 GCA_020002325.1 Chrysosphaeria jannelii
CCAAACTGACCAACTTTTTTCGGCCAGAGCGCAACTTGTAAATTTATTTTTCAATTTTTCTCATAAAATATAATATAATAGGATTTTTACTTATAACCCATACAAACCGAGTCGGTTTTCAAAAAAAATATTAAATAACAGGAAATATTAAATTAAAGGCTATAAATTATAACAGGTTCTACTGTACATAAGAGTACAAGGTAGCCCTGTAGATCATGCTGATTAATCTCTTCCATCACTTTGAAACTTAAATGAGCTTCCAATTGCCTTCAAGTTAACTGTGGTGATGTTTTTTATTCCTTTTCTTTCTATAAAATTCTTAAAGCTCCTTAATAACCTTATACATTCATATTGAACTGTTCAAATGTGCAGTGTTGATGCCTCAGAGCCCTTATGCAAAAATGACTGCCTGTTTTGAATGAAACTAAACTACTACATCGAAAGATAGATAGGACAGGTGGGAGGTGATAGGTAGAAGCAAATAAATACGATAATCTAAAAAGCCGGCAAGGTATTTCTTAGATTAGGTATAGAGCCAGGCAACAGGTCATTAATGCTACAAAAATAAGATGTTTCCAGTGTCAGACTGTAATGACTGCATAACCATATAAACCAAGCTAACGGTGAGTTTTGCCATTCATCAATTGCAAGAAATCAAATGAGCTTTCCCATTTCTCGACTACCGCTGGAGATTCAGTACAAAATCCTGTCTTATCTCGACTTTGGTGAGGTTATTCTTTACCGGGGCACTTCGCGCCTCTTTTGGAACCATTACCATAAGCCATCCACATATAGCAGGGTATATCTGGGATCAAAAGAAATTTTAAATTTTTCACCACAATTAATCTTCAAAACCCTGCGAATTGCCTCCAAATGCATGACATCATTCACGTTAATGACGTCCTTCATGTTCCAGAGCAAGAGAGACCTATTAGAATACCAGCTCAACATGAAGGACATTATTCAGTCCAGCAAAAAGTTGACATTCCTTCAAACCTACCAAAGAAGTCTCTTTATTGATTTTTCAAAGCTACCAAACTTGAAGAGGGTCATTATGGCGGATAATGTTTCCTATACCAAGTCACAACCCCGCTTTGCCATGGACCATTTCACCCACGTATGCCTTATAGATATCTATATTGACACGTATTTTATTAAAAAGGCAGTAGGAGGTAACCATATCGATCGCAAGATAGAATTCCCACTCCTTCATCTAAGTATAAAGAACTCCAATATTGATGATGATGCCATTGCCCTTTTAGCAGGCCATTTCCCGCAATTAGAGTCCCTTAGTTTTGTCGATTGTTGCGATATCAAAGGTAATACTTTAGGAACTGTCTTGTCGTCATGTCCGCATCTTCAGGCACTTTCGGTAGCCAATACATATAGTATTGCAGATGAAACCTTTTCCCGATCCATCATCCCTAATCTTCCCGCAACAATCACCTCTATTGACTTTAATGTCACCAACATTTCTGCCGAATCGATTACAAAATTGATAAAAGACCACCCTCAGATTACGCGTTTGTGTTTATTACACATTCGCCTCACTAGTCAAGTGATTGATAACATCTTTGACAATGTCGAGTCTCGAGGATGGCTGGCAGAAGGAACAAACCCAACCATTGGGCTTTCCTTGGCTGTGGGAAGACATCTCCCCAAAAAAGTATGGATAAGGATTGTCAAGAGGCTTCAAGGGAGTATACGGCCGGATGATAGTGGTAAAAGGCCGGCTCAGCTCGTGCAGATCATGAGAGATACTGACACTTTTAGCCATACTATCTTACAGAACCTGGCACAGTACATGTGTGAAAGGCAAGATGACAAAGCGAATGAAGCTTTGGATGACCTATCCTTCTGGTTGGGAATACACAACATCTGACAAGGGTGGCCTATACAAAAGGGACATTTAATGGGCAAGTTTTTAAACCATGATATTGGCCACCATGAAAGCCTACCCACACCGAAACGTGCGGGTAAGATCATATCGTGCCGAGCCATACTTTTGTAAGTTTCATAATGTCTTTGGCAATGGGGCGTGAGGGAAACTGTCATGCGGCACCTCGATACCATAACTAAATTTGCACCCAGACAAGAATGCCTTGACAACTTGATCTTAAGAACATGATCGCCATTTCACCAAGGCATGATGCCATAAATATTTACGAAGTCGCTAAGACAGCGTTTTCTTGAGACTATTGGTTCGCTTCCAGTATTACAACATCATTATATTTTTCGAACCAAATTCTTATAGAGCTGACGTACGTTTATATAGAGACGGTATAAAAGAAAGAAGTCTTCTCTTTCCATTCAAAAGAACTCGTGAAAAAAAAATGGGTGTTCCTCGTCAGTATATCGAAAATTTCCAAGACAGTGTCCAGAACCTTCTATCAAAGCTCCCCAGCATATGGAAAAAGAAGTATAAAGAGTTCAAAGGCACTTCTGATGACGCTAGTTACAAGTTCAAAGAAGCATGGGAATCTGTTCAAAAAGGAAAGCTCACGTCCGAGGAATGCCGTTCCCAGACAGAAGCACTTACTCTGTCTATTGTAAATGAAAGAAAGGAAAATACTCTAGTCAATGTACTGGAGGGCCTACAGATAGCCTGCAGAGTATTGCAACGGAAAGATATGGCTCTATACTTGGAGGCTATTGACCGAAAAATGCAGGACAACAGACATAAAACTCCCTTCCAAACAGTGCTACACGCACTCAGAAAGTTTGGCCAAATGGAGACACTATATGATTGCAAATATACAATGGTGACACTCATTTCTACGGCCCTCAAAACAAAGTATGATGATAAGAGGCCTTCGGGTGTGATGAGCCTAGAAGAATGGGAGGCTCGGCAGGGAGGAAAATAGTCAAGAATAGCTAGATAAAAAAAATAAAAATGGCTTTTTTTTTTTCTCAAAACATGCACAATATACTATAAATATCTAGTGTTATTCATCTCTCGTATATGTTCCATCAATCGTGTACTCCTTGTTCGGGCCGTGGACAGTATACCGTAATCGCCACGACTGCAGGTGAATCCCCGAAAAGACAAAGTCATAATGAACATTGTAATGGTCGGCAATGCACAAATGATGGGCCTTGGCCGTCCACCCCGTCTCCGTCTTGGCAAACTCAAGCTGATGGAAGAGATAATCAGCCTGCGTCGTATCATCGGGTTTGGCAAACCATACACTCAGTGAATCCTCGAGCCGCCACACATACCGCCTCGTCGCCGTAAAGCTCCCCATGGCCGCCTCAAAGACGCCCTTCTCGTCATACAGATACTCCGAAAAGGACGAGCCATACGAGCTCGTCAAACGACGAAGCATAAAGTCGGTCGTCCCGGTAAACGTTCCGCTAGGATGCGATGGCAGTCGAGACACGAGACTCCGCCGAAGCCGCCACCTCCCCTGCAGCGCCCGGAACACAGCTTTGTGGATATACGTTTTGCCGAGAGCCTCCTCTGTCAACCGACGAGCTTCTTGTCCGCATGGAGAGTACGACGCCGGCGTCAAAATGTCCATGGGGCCGGAACGAATCGGGATGCGCTCGAGAGAGAGCGCCTTTGAGAGAGCGTTCATACGGTACACATAATCGCCCATGGGGAATTGGACCGTTTTGTTCGGGAATGGCTCCGTCTTGATGGCGTTCAGAAGTGTCGCATCCGGGCCGGAAAAGAGCTCGGCAGCAACACGGGCCTGCATCTCCATGATCCCCCAAAAGGGCGCTCGGTAGAATCCGACAAAAGCAAGACCGGGAAGAGACGGATGATGGGTTTCATGAAACACGAGATTCTTCATCTTACCTTGAAGATCCGCCGAGAAATAGCTCATGGATGGGGTATATCCCGTCGCAAATACGGTAGCCGCTATGCTGCCAGGAAGAGGGCCCTTGTCCGTCATCACCGCGTCTCCTTCTTGGGAAATAAATCGTCCACGGACAAGCTGGATTTGCCCAGAGCGAACGTGCTCGAGATACGTATCACTGACGGCAATGTAGGGGGGCTCCGTTCGAGAAGGCTGAAGGAGAGGATGAATGCGCCCTTGGCCAGGCCCTAAAAGGACCTCAAGCGCATCATGCGCCTTGGCAGGATCCGCAAGGGCCTGCCCATCCGCAATAGGAAGTGTCCTCTTGGCAATGTTATCAGAGTTCAAGTCAATCGGGTAGAACTGGCCCTGAAAGGGCGTGTATCTAGGCAGGACCCAGAACGGACGCTGAATCAAATGAACTACTTTCCGCGTATTGGCAAGTTGTGCCGCCATCTCCACACCCGAGAATTGCCCCCCTACCACAAGCGTCGTCGTTCCTCCGTCCTCCTTGTCCGCCTCCTGAGGCACTGCTTTGTGCAAAGGCTCGTCAAAATACCCACTGGCAACAATAACATGGTCATACACCTCCGTCCCCCGCGCCGTCGTCACGCTCCATACACCCCCTACCGGCTCCGCCTTTAGCACAGCCTCCTCCAACGAAATGTCACAGCTGAAACTGTCCCGATACCGCTGCAGATACGCCCCCACTTCGTGGGCCCATGGGAAATCATCCTCGCCCGGCCACGCCATATCTGAGAAGTGCATCGTGTACCGGCTCTGGTTCGTCCGCATCCACGGGTCCACGCCCGTCGTATCCTCAACACTCGACGGCCACAGCCCTCCTATCCTCCCTCGGCGTTCCAGAATTTTCACCCGGAAACGACCCGCATATTTGCCCGTCAGCAGCGTCTTGGCCGCCACTAACCCCGACGGTCCCGCTCCTCTTCCATCAGCACTATCCCCGCCTCCATATTCTTACAAAACACACCAATCACACAAACACTCTTCATTTGCCCTTCAGGTAGCTTTTTTTCCTTCTCTTCAAGAAGCCTTATGATGTCATCATGTCACCATCGAGTCCTTTTGGAAAAGATACTTTCCATGGTATTTTTCCATTTCCACTAATACACTATTTGTATGCTACATTTTTTATGCTAAAATTACTGAAAGGAAACCTTGCGCCCCGGTGTCTCATCCCCATCCGCACTGTAAATCGTCTCCAACCCTTCCCCATCTTCTGGAATCCGCTCCCGCTTCGAACGCCCCGTAAACGCCGTTAGCCGACTCCTCATTCCAGCCAGTCGCCTCGTCGCCGGCACCACCACAGGAGGAACACCAGACGTCCCCGATGCCTCCGATGCTTCAGACGCCCCAGAGGCTCCAGAGGCTCCTGATACGGCAGAGATCTCCGATGTCCCCGATGCAACCGAGAGCTCCGAGATGCCGGTAAGGGCCGACGAGCTGCTCATGGGCCGTGGCGTGGTATCAAAGTCCATGACGCTAGCCGCATCGACCTCAAACATGCTCTCGTCATCCTCGCGCGTCTGGTTTGGGACCCCAAGAAGGGTCGAGCTGGTAGCTAGCTGCCGCAGCCGCGACTGTACAGCCACAGACGGACGGTGCTTGCTCAGCTTGTTGCCAATAATGGCACCCGTGTGCGAAATCAGGGCCTTGATAACGCGGCTCTTGAGGGCAAGCGCAAGGTCCAGATTGGACCATGTCTTGTTCTGGTAGTGGATCGTAGGCAACCGGAAGACAAAGTCATGCACATCCTCAATGTTGCGCTCCCCCTTGCCCTTGTAGCTCAGACACAGCACCACCGATGGCAGCCGGATCTTGGCAAACGTCATGTAGTTGCTCGCCCGATTCACCATTTGCGACAAGTCATCCGCCTTTTCGTTTTCCTTTTCCTTCTCCTTGTCCTTCTCCTTCTCCTTGTCCTCCTTGCCATCTGCACGCTTCGTCTCCCGTCTCGGCAGGCGCTGCGGATTCCCCATGCTGTCATTCGATGGCCGTCGTGACAGCCGTCCAGTCCCCGGCCCCGGTCGTAGGAAGCCAAACTTTCGACTCGTCGACACCTTCATCGTCTGCGAGCTCGAAAGCGTCGGCCGCAGCCTCTGCTCCAACGACGCCCGGTCCACCGACGAAAGATTCACCGACGGCGCCTGCGGCTCCACATCCACATCAACCACCTCCTCCGCTTCCTCCTCTTCCGAAGGGAAGACATACTCCATCAGCTTCTGGCCCACCTCATGCTCCAGCTGGATCTTGAGTGGGAACAACGTCACCTCGAAGTTCTCCATCACCGCAATACCCGCAATGGCCTCCAGCATGTGCCAATACACCGTCACAATCGGCTGCGACGGCTCCACCAAAAGACTCGGCAACGACGCCTGTCGATGCGGCGATCCATTCATCGACCCATTCGTCGATCCATTGATCGACTCATGCACAGATGTAATGCCAGACTTTGTCGACGGCGCACTCGACGACAAGGCAGAGTCCGTCTTGGAATCTGTCCTCGACTCGGTCCCCGACTCGGCCCTCGATTCGGCCCGAGAAGGCGTCGTTTCATAAGGCCCAATCATCTCTGGGTACGTTGCATCCGGCAGCAGATTCAGCCCCAGAATCGTTCCCACCTTGACCACATTGGCATGCGATCCGTCCGAGTTATCCGTCCGGCTATAGCCCACATTGCCCAGCTGTAGCTCAATCAACGGCTCATTGGCGTTACGCATATGCCACACAATCTGGTCGGCCGTGATGCTCCACTTCAAAAGCACCGTCGTTGACGAGTCACTCGACCGCTGCGACGATGTAATCGCCTTGACAATGTAAAACAGCTCGTCCTCACATGCAGACAGATCCCGCTCCAGCAGCATTCGCTCGCGCCAGCCCTGCTTGTCCAGCGTGTCGGCATGCACCTGGAAGTGCGTCTTGATCTCCTCTAGCTGCCGCACACGCTCCTGCAGACGCACCACCATCTCCGGTGCGCCACGCAAGTCGTCAAAGTCGCTCGCCAGCATAATCTTTTCGAGCCGCTCGCTCCGCATCTTCTCCAGAGGCTCGCTGTACATGAGCAGATCCAGCACAATAATGTAAAAGGCATAGTACTGCGACGAGTTGCACACGGCCCGCAGCTGTGGGAAGTCTACACAGAGTGAGCTCGGACACACACCTGCCTCAGCATTCAGTCGGAGCGTATTGAACTTTTCGTACGTCAGCGTCGCCGACGTCTTTTGCACCACGCGGCAGAACCCGCTCGGGCTGGACTCAAAGTCAAAAATGGCCTCTACCGGAACCCACGGCGGCCACGCATACACACAGTCCTTCTTGTCGGCCACAAAAAACTGCGTCGAGTCCATATTGACCTGGTACCGCTGCAGCACCAGCCCACTCACAGAATCGGCCAGCCGTCGTGTGTCCATGGTGTTTATCACACGCAAGTCCATGCCCTTGGCCGTCACCAGCACCATGTGTCGCTTGTTCTTCTCGCTCGCCAGCTGGATCTGCGGTGCAATCAGCTTCACATGGTACTCGTTCGCCAGACGCAGCGAATCCGCATCGCAATGCACCGCACTCTCCTTCACCTCGCGCTCCTCGCGCTTCTTCGGCCGGCCCTGCGACTGCTCCTGCACAAGGTCCATGATAAACTTGACGGCAGGGCGTGACAGGTAGTAGACAAAGCCCCGGCGCTGGTCCACCTGGTGCATGTATCGCAAAAGAGCGTTGCGGAGCGTATTGTTCCACGTCAAGCGGACATTGTGCACCACAAACCGGTTCGTAAACTTGTGCTCATCCGTCTCGTGTGGATTCTTCTCCAGGTCCTCCAGCGCTGCTTCTGATATGGTCCGATCCCGCTGCAGGGAATTTGCCTGCCGTGACAAGGACTTGATCTCCAGGTCAATTGCTGGCCAATCTGCCGTTGCTGCCGCTGCAAGCCGCGCTGCTGCTTCATCAATGTTCTTCATAATCCCATCAATCTTGTGCGTCAGCTGCTGCACCCTTTTGCGTGTCAGATCCACCTGCACGGCCCGCGGACTGTCGTCTGGTACCATGATGCAGACGTGGGTCGGCTCTTGGCCAAAAGGACTCGTGCGTCGCGGATCACCCGCAATCACACCCCCAATGTCGGTCTGCCGTGTATATGTCACACGCGGCGCCGATGCCAGCTGTAGGATCTTCGTCTCGGGGTTCGGCTGCGTTGGCAGGATCCAGTCCAGCTCGACAAAGTCGTCCATGTCAATCCACGACAGATCATCGTCCTGGATCGTGAATTGCGGCGTCGACGTCTCCGTTGACTGGCCCGAAAGCGCCTCCACCGTGACCGGCTTGATTTTGGCTGCTACGGCCCGCACATCTACCGCCGCCAAGTCGAGCTGACACGCATGGATCTTCATAGCCGTCGTCCGCGTAGCACCGTGGTCGTGGCTCTTTTCGCCGTCGGCTGTTTCTTCATTGACACACGCCTTGGCATCCAGTGAGTCAAACTCTTCCCTGCGCTGGTGCATGTCCAGCATAAAGCTGTCGAACCGCACCTTGATGCCCGTGGCACTCACATAGTCTTCCGCATCGTCGTCTTTATGCTTGTAAATGTGCGACAGAAACAGCGGCGCAAAGAGAAAGCTATACTTAATCGTCGCCAAATGACGACCAAACTTTTTGCTTGCGCGCTGCTCGCCCGGCCAAAGGGGCCCATGTCGGATCGGCAGACCCATGGGACCACCAAACAAGGACCACCACGAAAAGAAGTGCGTAAAGAAGCGCGGCGTCAAATGCACTGTATTGTAGCACGCTCCTTCACTCTCGCCAGCTCGCACGCCAATCGAAAGATGAATGTGCTGGCTGCGGAAACCCCGGAACGCATCATACTCGACGCCATTCATGGCTTTAGCATGTCGTGGCTCCTTCAAAAAGATGCTATAATGCGGCGTGAAGTCGAAGCTGCGCCGGTCGCCCTGGATGGCCCGTTCAAAGACAAGACCTGCTGTCCATTGCACCTTTCCAGAAAGCTTCATCACCACCTTTTGGAAATCCGCACCCGACTGCATCACCTCCTCAGAAAGAAGCATCGTCTGCGCCACACGGTCCTTTCGTGCATGAAGACTAAAGTCGGGAATCGCCAAGATGTACTCCCCACTATCCACCGTCATAAAGGCCTTGGGGTCGTCGGTCGCATGGATGGACCACCGCACATTCGACCGCCAGCACATGAGGAAGCCCGCGCCCTTCCCCGTCACATGGTACGGATCACGCGTGCCCTTGAGCGCAAGATGCACTGTGCCATCATTCGGCCATGAAATACACACACGCGAATGAAAGGCGAGACGGATCTTGTCCCAAAAACCAATGGGCTCTGATGGATCCAGAGGCGGCTTGGTAAACGTCTCAATCACCATCATCATGTCTTGCACTGTCGGCTGGTACGATGGTCCCCACGTAATCTTGGTCGGAAGCGACGTCAGCACAGAGACGTCCATTGTACTGTACGTCTTCACCTGGCTCGTCGTCCGCACCACGTCGAGCGGGAAGTTGGCCAGAATATTCACAGGCACATGCCGTACCGACTCAGGGCCTTGGAACTCTTCCGCAATGATGAAATCAGATGCTAGCGCCAAGGCTGGGCCACCCGCAGGGTTGTGTGGGACATGCAAGAGCGGCAACGGGTAGTCACGCAACGTTCCCCTGGCCTCGCCCATGTGAATGCTCACCGAAAGAGGAATCATTAGCGAATATTCCATGCCCCGCGGCATGCCCTTACCAATTGAATGCATGACTTCTGGCAGCTCTTCCAGCGGGAAGGACGGCTTGTCCAACCGGAAATCCAAATCACTGACACACAACGAAAAAAGCGCAGGCCGCTGTGGCAGGGACAGTATACGCTCCGAAGAGTCTGAGAAATCATCGTCCTCGAATCGCTGCTGGGCCGCCGTCTTTTGCGCCTTGGCATACGCACGGTCAATACGCTGCTTCCAACTATGGGCATTGTGCGCATCAAGCTTCTGACGCGCCTCGCGGATGGAAACATTGGCTTTGCCCGTCATTCGCCGCGTATTTGGATTGTACCGAGGAACGTTACTCGGCAGCGTCTCCTCAGGAGCCATCTCCGTCTCGTCCGAAGCGCCGCGTCGAATGGAGGCCACCTTGACACGGAACGCCTCTTCACGGGCAAGCCGCTGCATCTGCTCTGTCCGCCCAGCACGGTAAATCATGCCAAGACGCCACTCAAAGGCACCATCCTCCACGTCAAACACAAAGTTTTTACACTTGATACCAATGCGCGGAATGATCTTGGGGTCCTCGGGCTCCTTGACAAGCAGACAGACATCCTCGCCCGTCCGCATGCGTCGATGCAGCTGCTGGACTCCCTTGGCTGTGTTGACCGCACTATCGACAATCTCATACAACACAAGCTCATGGGGGACACCAAGACGCGCTGCCTCGCAATACACCCCGACCTCCGTCTCCAGCTCGCTTCGAGGCGTCTCCTCGGGACAAACAGGCGTTGTCGGACTGACAGGTTCTGGCGCCGTCTTGGACGCAGAGCCCTCGTTGATCTCCTTGACCACCTTTCGCACCTCCACGCTGCCCTCGCGGAGACTAATGATACGCGCCCAAATGCCAGGCATCCGAGGGGCCTCTGAAAACAACCGTGCCGTCTTCCACGAAGCTGTGTGTGTCACAGACGTGCCTGCAGAGAAGCCACGAACCTGCAGCATCACACGACGACCTGTTGCCAAGTCGGCCTTGACCTGCGCAAGAGACACCTTGCACTGGACATTTATCTTTTTCTTTTCCGTTCCAGGGTCGCGCTCCATCTCCTCATGCACCGGCTCTGCAGCGTCCTGTGGCGGTGGCTTTCGGACCAGCTCGGCCAGCACGAGAGCAGATACGCCAGCAGAGTAGTGGCGAGCCAAAGAGTACTCGACGAAGCAATGCTTCACGTTAATGTCAATGTGATCGCCCACCTTGGATAAGTCCATCCGTGGCACACGAATAAAGGCTTCGGGCTCCCACTGCTCGCCCTCTATGACAAACACATCGAGATTCCGCGCATGGACCTTCACTTGGCCATGGGCACCAGGCGTCGACTGCTGGGCAAAATCAAAGTCCATATCGATACGACTGCCTGTACGACGGCGCGTGCGACGTCGCTCATCGCGTCTGTACTCGCACTGCCATGACGCCAACTGCACCGCAATGCCACGCGGCGCTGGCGAGATGTTCTTGTCCAGACCAGCCACCTGGACGCCGAGATCGGTGGCCTGGACGTCCATGTGAACAAGCCATGATGGCAGCTTCATCTTGCGAGACCGCTTCACGGCTTTTTCCTGTCTTCGCTTCGCAATGGCCGCGACAATGTGCTTCAGGCCCGTGACAATCTCAGGGCGGATGAGCTTGACATTGAAGGAATGGATATTGACTGTCGAAATGACTTGCAGAGTGGCTGCCAGCATGGCCTGGATCTTGACATCGACAGACTCTGTCTCGACAACATCAATACGACGCCCGGCACTGCTTTGGTAGAAGAGGAGATGCGACTGCATATGGGCAGATGCCTGGATAGAGGTGGTGGGGGAGATGGAGGCCGTGGGCGTACTGGCAACGTCAAAGGAAATGGAGGAGATGGTGGAAATGAGCATGTCAAAGTCGTCGTCAGCCTCGGGCGTCACGGGGGGGAGGGAAATGCGGATGACCGGCTCGGTCATGGACCACTTCATGGTAGCCGTAGGCAAAGACGGACTCGGCACGTGAAGCGGCCGCTTCTTGGGCTTGGCCGTCTTTTCTCTCGACTGCACAAACTTGGCAAGAAGACGCAAAAGGGAGGGATCAAGGTCGAGGGAGGGGGAGGTGACGACAGAGTTGCAAAAGAGGACGTTGGCCTTTTCCTTGGCTGCCGTGGACTTGAGCGTCGTCGTGGCCATGGGCACATAGACAACGCGCTTCTTTTTTCCCTCGTCATCGATATGGAGAGCAATGGAAAGGGCGGCAAAGAGGGCTTCGTGGGCGGTTTCGTGGCGGGAAAAGTACATGCGATGGGCAGCCGTCTTGCGGTCGAGCCGGTGGACATCAATGCCCATTTCCTTGAGCGAGAGACTAGCCATGAAGGGCTCAGAGCCAGGGATATGGATCTTCTTGGAAATGTCAATGGAGCTAATGGCAAACTGGACCTCGCGGAGAGCCCGCAGGAGACTCCTGTCCTTGGCCGGCCTTTCCTTTCTGCCATGTTCACGCATATCCTCGCCGCCAGTCTCCTTTTCTTGGTCCTCTTGCGACGGGGCACTGTCCTCTTTCGGGTGCTTGTCGAGAGGCACGTTCTCCTTCATTTTATTGAATAAAGCCTGGCAGTACACGATTTCATCATAGGGAATCTGTACACGGCCGAGTTTCAAGGCAATATCGCCGTCAGTCACGCCATTGACGAGCGACAGGAAGCCGTGCAGCGTAAGAGCCGCATAGTCCATCACCTGGATGGCCTCGCGCTCGAGGGGCGTAAATAGGACACGCCGAAGCGTCGTCGTCCACTCTGTTTCCTTGTCGAGACTGCCATGGGCCTTGACAGGACGCTTTGTCTGCGCGATGTGCAGGTTCCCGAGGTGGCAGGTGCCGACGCCGGCGATCCGGACGCCCGAGTTGTTGGCAATGACGTCGACAAAGCCCAGCCAGCCCATCCATTTGTACAGAAACGGCAGCAAGTCTGCCCGTTTGGCGCCAGGGGTCTTTTGTGGCGTTGCGTGTGGGTGGCTATGGGCCATATCGACCGTGACGAGACACTCGTTGACGACAATGCTGATCCACGTGGGCTGCGCAATGCTGGGCTGGTGGATGTGCAGGCCAATGCCCCGAATGTCGAGCCGGAGGCCATTGTGGGCCACATAGGAGATTCGACGCAGGGAAAAATAGCCGAGGCGCTGGATGGACAGGCCCGTGAGGATCCGCAGCACCGCAAACAGCAGAAAGGAGGCTGCGTACAGAACGACAGCGATGCCGAGGAGGAATGTTGGGCGAAAGAGGGCCATCTGCTATTAGCGTCGCCTTGTGCCTCTGGAGAGAGACGTACAGTTCTTTTTACGGTGCTTGGATCATGGGGTGGGTGGCCGTGGGAGTGGGTGGCCTTATCGAGCTGCAATGGGGGGGAAATGGAGAGTTGCCCATAAAGTTTACAATCTATGACATTTGGCGCACGCGTAGGCACGGACAGCCCCTTGGGAGCTCAAGCTCAGATGAGCACGTTACGTAAGCCTTCGGTAGCCCAGGGTGTACCGTTCCGTGGGTGTTTATCAATGGGGAAGGTCCAAGCCGGTGCTCGACTGCCGACGACTGCCGGGCCACGGCATTCTCTTGCTCTCTTCTCTCTTATGCTCGGTCGATGCACTGTGCGCGACGCGAATGCAGAGGTAGTACTGCGCCCGACGCGACTGCAGGGTTTACTTTTTTTTATTATTATTTTTTTTAGAGGATGTACATACAAGCAGGGTGGGCGGGCCCATACTAGTACTATGAGGGCCTCACGGCGCCGCTGACTACTCCGGGTGGAGCAGTGGCAGGCCTGTCGCCGCCACAGGACACCCCCTCACTTGATGACACATTTGCGGCCTAGACCCGCTGCGCATAATCATTTCGTGTAACCGAAACCAAAGGGCACATTTCCGAGCTTCGAGCTAAGATGTATCCCCTGGCGTACCATCGGGCTTTTTCAAGTTGGCCAATTGGCTGTCGACGAGGGCCATTTCGCCGTCAATGCTGCGAATTTTGTCGCGGATATAATCGCCGTACTCTTTATCCGAGAGCTTCCGCAGCGGGCTCCACTTGGCGTCGAGCCAGCTGCTCTTTTCCGCATCCACAGAAGGCGAGGGCGAGGGCAAGGCATCGACGGTCAGCTGACCAATTGTCCCGAGGGCCGAAAAGACGGCCATGGCAGGAAGGATGTTGCGAGGGCCGCCTTCCAGTTTTGTTAGCAAACGCCCCTTCCCCCCACGAGAGGTACATCACTGTACTTACGTAAAATGCCGCCAAAAAGGCCGGCCGAGGCGCCTCCGAGGGCGCTCGCCTTGACGCTGCTAGTGTGCTGCTTCGCCATGCTGCGTGTGCCGTAAAAGGTCGAGCCGAGCACGAACCACTGGCCGCCCGTGACGAGCGAAAACAAAACAGGCGTCGACGACCGCGCAATGCCGCCGACGGCGCCGATGAAGAGCCCTGTAGCACCCGCGCCCAGGCCGGCATACATGCTGCGCATCACCAGCTCGGCGCTCTCCCGGTTGGCATCCACCATCGTTGCGGGATGAGCACGCTGAGTAAGCCCGTCTTTGGTGACAGAGCGAGCATCACGTGCGGCGAGTTTTTTACAAAAGCCCCGCTTTTCGCACTTCGCACAACTTGGGTCATGGACATTTTTTCCGTTTGAGACTTTCGCCGTCCTTTTTTTTTTGGGAAAAAAAACTGCTCGGAAAGCCAACTGTCGTCTTCATCGTGAAGAGTACGCATCGATACCGTCGTCCTTTGAACAATCGCAATCATGGGTAGGTATTTGAGATGAAGAGTAGAAGAAAGAAGAAAAGAAAGAAAAAAAGAAAACGAAAAAGAAAAAGAAAAAAGACGTCGATGAAAAGAAGCTTTGCATAGCTAACGCTCAGCTCCGAAAAAGCAAAAGGGAACAAAGGTCGCGCTGGCCGACATTTTAGGGCCTGATAACTGGGCTGATGACGTCGACCCCATTATGGAGTCCGGCACGCAGCCGCTTCCCGTGACGGATCACAAACCCGCAGCGCCGGCGCTGCCCCGTATGGACGGCGGGCGTATGGACCGCGACCGGGGCAACTTCCGCGAGCCGGTGTCGGTGCCGATGCCCGACAAGCCGCCTTTCAACGTCCACTTGGGCGGTCTCGACTACGATGTGACGGAGAGCCAGATCCGCGATGCTTTTGACGGCATTGACATTATGGACGTCCGCATTGTGGAGGACTACGAGCGACAGCGTTCCAAGGGCTTTGCCTATGTTGAGTTGGGGACGCAGGAGGCCCTCAAGAAGGCCCTGGCCAAGGACGGCATGCAGATTGGCAGCCGCCCCACACGCATCAGCATTGCCAGCTCCCGTATGTCATTCTTTGTCTTCTTCTTTTGCACGTGCTAACGACGACAGAAAAGGACGGTGGACGGGACGTCCGCAACATAGTCTGGGAGCGCAAGGGACCCCCACAGGGCGGCCCTGAGCGCGAGTTTGCCCACCGCGAGCCGCGGGCGCCCCGTGAGTTCCGTGATGCCGTACCGGCTCGGGAGATTACCTGGGAGCGCAGGGGCCCACTGCCGCCAGCAGAGCCCGAGCGCAAGCCATGGGGCGAGGGCCGGCCTCCCCGGGAGCATGCCGAGCGTCCTGATCGCCCCGATCGTCCTGAGCGTGCGCCGACCGCGGCAGAGGCAAACAACCAGTGGCGCAACAGCATGCGTGTGCCAGAGCCCGACGAGAAGCCTGCCGAGCCCACGCGGCCGAAGCTCAACCTCGCCCGTCGCACGGTCTCTTCGCAGGCACCCGCAGCAGCAGAGGCAGAAGCAGCGCCCGTGGGCGATGCCAAGGCCAGTCCCTTCGGCGCGGCCCGTCCTATCGATACGGCCGCCCGTGAGCGCGAAATCGAAAAGAAGCAGGAGGAGGGCCTGCGGCTGCGGCGGGAGGCAGCCGAAAAGGCGGCAGCCGAGCGCAAGGCGGCCGAGGAGGCCAAAACTGCCAAGCTGGCCGAGCTCAAGGTGCTGCCACGGGCAGAGCCCGTCAAGACCGAAGAGACCAATGACGAGGCCAAAAAGGCCGCGCAGCCAGCGCCCATTCCCCAGAAGAACCCGTGGAACAAGCCAGCCGTCGCCCCCACGCCTGCGCCTGCTGCGCCTGCTGCTGCTGCTGCTGCTGCACCATCCACCGCACCAGCAACGCCGGCGAATGCAGAGGACGACAAAAAGACGCGTCCAAGGGAGAAGCGGCCCCAGGACAATAACTGGCGCACAGGTGCCGGTGCTGGTGCCAACGGAGCCCGTGGCGGACGACGTGGCAACCCGCGTGGTCCCCGCGAAGGCAACCGCGACGGCAACCGTGAAGGTCCCCGTGGTCCCCGTCGTGAGCGAGGCGACAAGCCCGCGGACAGCAAGACGGACAAGACGGACAAGACGGACAAGCCGGAAAAGCCGGAAAAGGTAGAAAAGGAAAAAACAGAAAAGGCAGATGCCGACAAGAAGATTGAGAATGCTCCTGCCGAAGATGGCTGGGAAATGGTGCAAAAGCGTCGTCGTTGAGCACGTCCCTCTTCTCCTCCCTTTCCAACGATTGCACTCTTCTCTTTTTTCTTCCATTTTTCTTTCTTCTCTTTTCACATCTTTGGGCGGGTGATTCTCTTTTTTATGTTATTCTACTTGATGGGTTTTCTTTCTTCTGATTTTTGGCGTAGTAAAAGGCAAAAAAAAATAAATGTATAGGGCTTTAAAAAACTGTATGGGTTCCCATCCTATAAAAATATCTCTACCATGTCGTTATAGTCTGGCAAGGCCCCGATTCCCGTAGCGGCATCCCATCCCTCCACTGCAGGCCATCCCGACGCCGTCCCGTCGCATCCCCGTGTCGTCCCATTCACTATATCCGTAAAAATACTACCTTTTTTGTAAAAATACTGCGTCCACCACCCATGGTTCTCTTGGCCAGCCTTCATCCGAGCCTCCTTCGCCTTGGCCACCAGCGCCGCCACCACCGGCGCACTCGCACTCGTCCCATCCATCCACGCCGTCTTCCCCTGCGAGTACACGGCAAATCCTACCCCTACAGCAGACACATCTGGTATTGCCCTTCCCCCCATGGCATACGCATACCCCGCATGCTCACCAGCCACGCCTCCCAGCCGCTGCACATACGCCCCCACCATGTTTCGCTGATACGCAGCCTGCAAAAAATAATCACTGAAGCCCCCCGAGCTGAAACTCGCCACTTGCCCTGCATACCCTCGCGCATACGCTTCCGTGGCCCCTACAGCCAATACATATGGACACGATGCTGGGAAGGTCGGCAAAAGCCTCTTTTCGTACGGTGGCCTGTTGGCCCTGCACGGCTGCTGCCCAATCCCAGCGCTTCCGCCATCGCCTGTAGCACACACCACTGTCGTGCCCCGTGCCACCAGCTGCATGAAAAGACTGCACACGCGTCGCGCATATAGCTCTGGCACAGACTGCTCGTCGTCACCGTACGAAATGGACAGCACATGTGGTATTTCGTCGTCAGAAAGACGCAGCAAATACGTCAGCATCTCAAGATAGGGCTCGTTTTGCGAGTACAGCGACTCGTTTCCTTTGCCGTCGAGCATCACGCCGCGTCCGCCAGTTAGGTAGTACGTCACCTTGGAAGGATAGGCGAGCGCCATGGCATAATCCACGTCTAGAATGGCCTCTAGGGCTTCCGTCGGTGACGGCTGGTTCTGGGCGCCATTGACCAAGGCCACGCTGAAATTGTAGCCTTCGTCCACAAGACCAGGCTCATACTCTTGGAGAAAATCATAGACATCGCTGTGCCGAATGTTTTGCTCGAGAAATCCAGCAATGCCCAGTCGCACGGGCGAGCTTGAGCCCAGCTCATTGGGCGGCCAGTTGTACATTTGCCGTATTGTACTTGGCGTAACCGGCGATGACGCTCTCTTTTTCTGCGTAGGCCCGCTCGGTTTCTACCCGCGTGCGTCCTGTGACGGCATGAAATGTGCAAGGGGATAGACAAAGTCGATATATGCCGTCAATGGCGCGGGAATAGAATACCTCTCGGTCAAGAGATACGACGTCTTTCCATCGCGATACAGCGACACATTGGCATGGAACAAGCGGTTAATTTCCTTTACGGTCATGGCACACTCGATCCAAGGCCCGTCTGCTTGGCACCCACTGGAGCTGTCTTGCAGCCAGTGGAAAATGGCGCCAACAGCCTCCTCGTGGGGATCTTCATATACAGCCATGTCTCCCTTTGACAGCACCATAAACGGGGACAGTTCCATTTCGCGGCGCAGGCGGTCCAACTGCGGCTGCTTTAGGGCCATGCGGATGACCATGGGCTGCTCCTGAGGAGCTTCCGAGACAAGGGACCATCCCTCGGGCAGAGCAGTGCGTTCCTCTAAAGGAGCGTGTTTCGACGTGCAAAGCGCCAGAAAGAAAAACATATACGTGATGCTACGCATCATGGTCGGAGTCAGACACGCTAGGAACGGTCGAATTGGATGTGGTCGTGTTGGCAGTTGTTAGATTGGCAGCATAGAGCTTGGTGTAGGTAGCATAGACGGTCCAGAGGCCGATATCAATGAAAAAAAGAGCAATAATAGCAATGAGCAAGCAGTCGTTGAACGGGATCCTCTTTCGAATATTGGACTTGGAAAATGGCATGACGCCCGTCTTTGCACGCAATATCTTCCTAGCGACCAGCAGAAAATAAAGAAAAAAGGCATGGTAAAGGGACCCGCTTTTTTGACTTATACACAGCAACACGCAGCAGCAGAGCAGGTACCCCTGGGTGGCGAGGTACATGTCGATCATGGGTGCGACATTCCCCAGATCCGTCGTGAGCAGCCGAGGCATCGACTGCATCCGTCTTTTTTTTTAAGCACTAATAGTAGCAGTCGAGCACATAGTCTCTAAACAGTTATGCTCTCTAACTAGGACCCTTTAAAAAGTTTGGAGACACTGGGAACACCGCCTTCAACTTACAGCGCTACTGTTTTGATTATTAAAAATCCAGGAAAATGATGAAATAAAATGAAATAGATCATTAAATAGCCGTGAATGTGATTATTGATATTTGGTATGTCATCCTCGACTTTTCTCAAACCACTCTTATGTGGTCTTAGCAGTGCGGATTCTTTGCATTATCTTGCTGGAAAAGCCCACCAGGCTCGTACATAGGAAGAAGTCCCTCCTCTAGTGTCTTTATGTACGATTGGGCCGAGAAACCACCTCAGTTGGAGTCGCTGTCCCGCTCCATCACCGCAATCTCCCCCTTCACGTCCTTCTTGTTGCCCATATCATAATGGATATGGGCTTGCCGTGAGTCGTCTGGTTTACATAGCCAACATTGTACTTCTCTTTCGGCGTCCGAAAAACCCATGCACGCTGGCCGTTGGCGTCGCTTTGGACGGAACACTCGTCAGAAAAAATCCCCTTTCGAATCAGAAAAAAGCACCCGACTAAGACAACCCTACCTCCACCAATTCCTCCGTCTTTTGCTTCCATTCGCGGGCAAATTGAAGCCTCTTGGCAGCAGTCTCTTTTGTGAGAACAACACGCTTTTTGGACAACCATTTTCGCATTCTTTGTCTCTTCAAAGCGTTGGATACCGTAGATCGTGAGATTTTACAAGGGCGAAAGTCAAGAAGGTCCCTGTACTTAATTTTGGGTGACCGACGAATTGTTCGCGTTATGTGTCGAATCATTCGACTATTTAGCTTCTTTGGCCGACCTGAACGAGGCCTTGAAGCAAAATCTTGACGCTCAGAATGCCTTTGAATTGTTCTATATACTGTGGCTCGGCTAACACCAAATGCAGAAGCCACATCCGTCTTCTTTTGACCGTCTAAAACAGCCGTGCAAATCGCCGCCCTGGCCTCTGGAGATAACTGGGCCGCAGGCCGTCGTCCAGCAGTCAAATTCTTACCAATTTTATTTAATTCTGGTCGCATTGCGCAGCGTTGTTGGCTTTTTTGAAAAGGGTTAGGTTTTTTAGTTCTACAAAAAAAAATTTTAGTGTCTCCAAACTTTATTAGTGGTACCTAGCACTTAAAATTGGGGGTGACTCCAGTGGAAAAAAAGGAAGTACATCAATGCTACATACATGACATAAGCAAGGCTGGCTTATGATGACATCGCTTTTAACTTTCAAGTTTCGCGGTCCTGTACAGTGCAAAGTGACAACATGTGTACCTCTGGGCTTCACGGGTTGCGGCTCAGGCATAGGCTTAGTCATGCGTAAACCATAAAATTCTCAGAAGCCTAGAAAATAGAGAACGGCACATTATTTTCGCCCATAGACTTTCAGGTATACGCCTAGGTTGATACAAAGCACTTGGTATTGATTCTCTAAGCACTCGAAAGTTTCAAAACAATTGTAGATTCTCTAAGCAGCTATTAATTTTCGAGCACTTATAGGTTTTCTAAACAGTTATAGGATCTCTAATGAATTGTAGATCTACTAAGCAGTTATAGTTTTTTTAAGGACTTAGAAAAGGGGGTGGTTTCAGTGGAAAAAGTAAATTGTGCTCCTTGACTGTTGTTCAACCAAATGAATATGGGCATGGCGTATTCTACCACAGCAAAATCCGCTAGATCTACCATGTTTGTCTCAGTAAAGGCGTTCCTTTTTGATGTTTTAGCAAAAGGGTATTACAATGGGGGCAGACTTTATTCCTATGGTGCTCCTTAGGAACTCATCTGCTTTGAAGCTCCGTTGTTTTCTTTTTTTCATGACAGCTTACAAAACCGTCAAAATGGCCTGGAAAGAAGGTATACATATATGGGAGCGGACTGCCGTCTGACCGTTCACCATCTTCGGCCCCTTGTTCCATGATTATAATTTCCTTGACATGATCGTTATCATGTCTTCTCCTTTTTTGGCAAGAGCAAGTCTGTAGTCACTCGGTCAGATACTGAGCTTATAAATTACTTTAGTTGATTCAATATATTGTATTTCCAAGCGTTGCGGTATTCATTGAACGGCATTGTGAAAAGAGTTAAGTGTATCGTATTTCATAACAATCATGGACGTTGGATCATAAATATCCTTTATTATTACATCTTTGATTTCTTCTACAGAATTGGAAAATAGTACAGCCTTTCTTCTGGGCAATCATCGCTTCAAAGTTGCTAGATACAAAAGAAGTAACTAATCAACTCTGAATTATAATGATTTGGCAGGTATGAATCAAAATAAAGGGGGAAAAATCAAAGTTCTGGAAGCTCGTTATGGCCATGAGTGTAGCGTACACCACGATACTTTCCATCCATTTCCTGCAGCTGGCTCATATAAGGATCTTCAACAGAGGGATCCTGAAGAACAACTCGGCGTTGAGAACACGACACCGCGCGTTCAGCAACAGTGGGAGCCATGGAAACAGAAGCTGGGAGGCGTGGCGGAGCTATGACGACGGCAGCAGACGGGTCCGGATGGAAGCCATAATCAAGTGGTATTGGCGTCTCATAGCCAATGGGTCCAAAGTTGCCATGGCCATTACGGAAATGATGGCGTCTATGGGGGATATGACGCGAACGAAAATGGCCTGGCTGGTGCAATGCAGGCTGCGTAGGATAGCCATTGGCAAAGCCAGCCGACATATCTGGTGCGCAATGAACTGCAGGCGCAGCCTTGTTGGGAGACATGTCAATTTGCATAGGGTCGGTACTGTCTATGCCGATAGTTGGATAGGCGCCATGCAAGTTTTCTGGTGTATCAAGGGGGCGGATACGAGGAGCGCCCGGGGCCGCAGGCATGCACGTAGGCGGCCCCCAGATATTGGCCGTTATGGCTGGATGGGGAGCATGGCTGGATGCATCAGTGGCTTTAGAAAGAGGATAAAAGGCTCTGTTCATGCCGTAATGATGACTGTCGGGGCCGCCCTGCATTGTAAATGGCGGTGGATAATTGTATCCCGTGTTCTGCGAATTTGAAGGGGATTCTTGACTGAAATAGGCCTTGCGGAGGTCCACCTGGCCCTGGCTCTTCCACGAACGATGGCCGTGGTGTATGGTCGGCATGGTCTGGTGAGACATTGACAGATTCGGATGGGGATGGGTACGATGACTACGCTCATGCTTGGCTCGAGGGTGTCGTCCATCACCATTGTTTTGAGGGACAGGCGGCGGGGGCGGCACATGGTATACCACACCACCCACCGTGACCGTGCGATAGGGAGTAGTGGTAGGGATGTTGATAGCAGTGCTGGTGGCTGTGGAGAGGGGGCTGAGTCCTGCTGTCATGGACTTGCGCATCAAATTGGACTGTATCATGTGATCTTCAAGGTTGAATCCATGGTTGTGCGAGTTGTTACGGAAAGGGTCCTCTTGTCGTTGGAGATGGTGAACAAACTCAGTGCCCTTACCAAGAAGATGGCCGCGGAAAGCAGCAAGAGAGACGCCTGGTTTCGGAATGACATGCCCCGTAGCAATACTTTTCTGACGCTCGTGGATTTCGAGACGGAGACGCTCATCTTCTTCCATTGAGTTTGAAATTGGTGGGATCATAGAAGGACCGAGGTATGCGTTGGCATGTGGGTTCAATTGATGGAGAGTCGCGGATATGGCAGAGCATGGAGCATGCATACTTTGGGGGATGGTGGCCTTTTCGCAATCATCGTCCTCATAGAGGGACCCAAATTGATAGGCACTAGCAGTTGTAGTGGCGTGCCATGGACGAGGTGGGAATTGCACAGAGGCAGAAGAAGTGAGGAAGAAGTCGCTCATGACGGAAGTCTCTGGATGATCTTCTAGTTCTTCTTCCGAGGATTCATCGTCAGAATCATCCGAAGGAATGGCGACGACACCGTCTTGCTCCTGTGCTTTGCTATTGAGGGCTTCAACAACAGCCTCTGATGACGAGGCTACTGGTGTAGGATTGAGAATGGGGAGATTTTCATCCTTGAAGACCACCTTACTGGGCTCTGGCTGGGCTTTTTTTTGTTTTTTTCCTTGCTTGGTCTTCTTGGTCATTTTTGGTGACGGTATTCGACAATAAAATAAAGTAGAGAACTAACAAAAGGGAGAGGAGTAGAAGAGATGGTGTATTTATTGGAAAATAGGACATGCTAGGACTATAGCTTTTTTTTCACGGTGGTCGTCCATGGCCATTGATATAAACAAATAAACAAACTAGAATGGAGCTCAGTAGAATTGTTTCTGACGCCATTGCGAGTATTGTGGAGGTTTTGTTGGGCACTCGTTTTATTTATGGGGAAAACGAAGAGCAAAAGGGTGACTGTTATTGTTTGAAGTGGAAGAATGCCATCCATCCTACAAGATGTTTATTTGTTTTTTTTATTGTCAGGAGGGGTCCTTCATGGTGACAAAGGGCGGCACAGCATCGGCACCATTGATTGGGGTTTTTGGGTGGAGACGCACCATCACAGGGGGCAAAGCAGTGGCGGTGTTTGACCACCACAGGCCCTGCCAGCCTGGTGAAAGAAACAAACGATAGCTACGTGACGCATTACTCATGCATGTTGCCGTCTAGTTTTTTATTTTATAGATTTTACCATTTTTAATTTCAAAAGAGCTATTGTCATTGGATACAACAGAAAATGGGGTCTCTATGCCGTACATATACAAAAAAAAGGTTACAATGCCCATCCAAAAAATACAGTGTCCAAGCAGAATAAAAGAGAAAAGGGTAAAAAGTACAATACATGGACGAATAAAGAAAAGAGAAAAAATGAGAAAGAAGCGAAAAAATCATATGTCATGACATCAATTGCGATAGTAGGGCCGTGTGCGAGCCACAGGACCTGCTTCTTCCTGGAACGGACGGGGACGAGAACGACTACGGGGCTCTTCTCGGCCATCACGGTCCTGACGTCCTTCCGTGGGCCCTTCAATGCGTTTTGGCTCATTCTCAGGGCGTTTGGCTCGGGTTAGTAAATTTACATTGATGGAAAAAATGGGTTTCTTACCTCTTAATTTCGCCGTGAGGGCAGCATACATGTTAATTTCCTTGCGTGTAAGGACACGGAGAACAATGACATCGTCGCCCCGGACTTCGAAGCGTTCTTTTCCCTGAGTAAGTGCCTCTGGATTGACCAAGCCACGGCTAATGCGCGTCCAGGTCGCGCCGCGAGGCGCACACTCGAGCTTCGCCTTGTCGTCCTTGTGGGGAGCGACGCCTTCACGACGGGGGTTGGCCTCTTCGGGGAAGCGTGAGCTAGGGGCCTTGAGGATGCCCTTGAGTGGCTTTTTGGACGTGGTGGCTGTCGCTGTGGCTGGAGATGCAGCAGGAGATGTTATTGGCGAGGCCTTTTGGCTTGCGGGGGATGACTTGAGGGCGGAAATGGATTTGGTGGATTTGTCTGTGGCTGGCGTCAGGACCTGGTCAGACGAGGCCGACGAGAAGGTGGATGGCGTCATGATGACGGGCGAGGAGACGCTGGGCGTGTCGGGGGTTTTTGTCTCGTCTTTTTCTTTTTCCTTTTCCTTTTCCTTTTCCTTTTCGCCATCTTTGGTCTCTTCTGCATCTTCCTTTTTGTCTTGTTTGCTTTCATTGCCGTTTTCTTTTTTCTCTCCGCCTTCTTTGCTCGTCTCTGTCGTCACCTTGAGAGCTGCCATGGCATCCTTGAGCCCACCTTCAGACGGTTCATCCTCGACAGTAGCTGGTTGAGGCCCTTGCCTCGTCTTTTTTTCTTCATTTTTTTTCTCTGGAGTCTCCTTTTCATTGACCTCTTTTGCCTCTTTAACTTCTTTAGCATCTTTTCGCTCCTTTTCTTTCTTATCTTCCCGCTCATCACTCTTTTGTGCGTCCTTGCCTACGCTCGAGCTAGTCGGCGTTTTGACGTCATACGAGTCTCCAAGCCATTTATGCGTGTCCTCGGCATAGATGTAGCCATGATCGTCATACTGATCATACTCATAGTCGCCGTACTCTTCATCGTCATAACGGTCGTATGGCATGGGCTCCTCTTCTTGCATAGGCTCATACTCGCGTCCACGGATATAGTCGGCCGTGTACTGCTTTGATGCTGCATCTCGGCCCACAGGCCGCCCCTTGCGGTAATAGTCGTTATCAATGGCTCTGGGGCCATCCAAGCCCGTAGAAATGCCCACAACGGCGCCTGCATTGCTGTCCATGGACGAGTTGGACACTCTCTTTTCACGCTTATGGCCCCCTTCATAGCCATCATAGTACTGTGCGTCACGCTCCTCATCGAGATACTCTTGCCTATAAGCATCTCGTGTCCGGTCGTACGTGTCGACATAGTGGTCGTCTAGCTGGCTGCGGTACATGGGAGCAGAATCCTCTTTGTGGCTCCAGTCTAGACGGTCCCTGTCCATGCCCCGCCACAGAGACATGCTGCCGCTGCCGGGCCGTTCATGGTCCCGGTCCCGCACGGGATGTTTGCGCAGAGTGGGGTCGAAAAAGTCGTCAGGAAGCTCCACCTTTGGGCGGAAATAGGTTGGGTTGTTGGGGTCCCGGACACTGGCTGTTGTGGGAAGAGTGTGGACAGTCTGTGGCACGGGCGAGCCAAAGGCCCTACGGTCGTAGCTGTCCATCAAGTCTGGCTCTTCGCCGCGGAGGGGATAGGCACGTGGCTGGCGATTCCGCACAGGGGGGTCGTGGCGCTGCCGGAGACGACGGAGCTCGTCGTCGTCGAGCGTGGTGCCAATGGAGGTATATTGGGGCCGGGGACGCATGGGGGGCGAGTAGGCAGCAGGATCACGGATGTGGAACTGCTCGCCACTGCTGGTGCGGAAATGGTGGTCCATGCGGGTGGGAGAGACGGAGGCAGAGGATGTGACGAGGGTCCGGTCGGCGTAGCGGTTGCGTGCCTCTTGGCTCCGGTCGGAGAAACGACTGGCCAGGTGGTGGACGGACTGCTGGCCGGTGGACTTTGCATGGAGAGTGGGGGAGGTCTGGTAGGGAGAATGGGTGCGGGAGCTTTCATGCGAGTAGTAGGCAGCAGGATCGCTCATCTCGGCCTGTGTGAGCTTTGGAGACCGTCTGGGACTTGTATTGTTCAGAGGCGAGTGCTGGCCACCGCCGAAGCGGAATTGCTGGTTCATTTTATTCTTTTTTTTTCTTTTTTCTTTTTTCTTTGTCTTTATTACGAGAGAGAATTGAAATTTTCCAAAAAAGGGCTTGGTGGGTTTAAATGTTGCTGCAAAGAAAAGAAATATATAAAGAAGTGCGTGGAAAGCACGGCAATGCGAGAGAAGAAAATGCAAAGCAGATGCAAGACAGAAAATGGGAAGCCTATGGCTGCGTACAAAGTGGGTAGCGATGCAAGATTTTATTTGCCTGGGAAAGCGCCCTTTTTGAAAGGGTTGAAGAAACTGCTGGGCCCTGCCTGCAGCCAGCCGCTTTGAAAATTCTGTTACCTTTCTTTTTTTTTTTTTTTTTCTTTTTTCCCCCAAATTTTCATCACCATGTACACCTGGTATGCAGTATGATATGTTTGCGGGAAGGCACACATAAAATCCCTTGCGAGTTTTTCAACCTCTGTCCTCCTTTCCCAGCTCCTAGCTCAGACGGGATGCTCCCGCTGACGACTGGTGTTTCCTTTCGCCACAGGCTCCCCACCAATCATTAAAGCACTAAAAGTAAAAAAGGAAAGTGACACCAGGTGGCGCGCGGGGGAGGGGCAGGTCCTTCTTTCCTCGCGACTCTCTGACGGCAAGCACAGCGATGAGTCACGCCTCGATGCTGGAGCGGTGGCACTCGCTGGGAAGCCGCCATGATGTCATCGGTGCACGGCTTCAGTTTCAAGACGGGAAGAGCAATCGAGTACTGCTTACATAACAGTACCACCCGTACCCGTGAGGCGACGTGTCAACACGTGACCCGGGGCAGCTCGCGGCGCAGGATGGAACAAACCACGACAATGAAGGACGCAACGGCGACGGGGCTGCCGAAGCCGGACCGGACACGGGTGCTCAAGGAAGGTGGGGTGACAGACAACCAAAAAGCGGGCCATTGGACTGACAGACAGCGGACACATTCAACGAAACGCCAATCCGGGCGCGCCAATGCCGCAGCATCCTGACGCAGATAGCACTGCTGCTGTACACGGGCGAGGCGTTCCGGCGGGACGAGACGACGGAGCTCTTCTTCAAGATCACAAAGCTGTTCCAGAACAAGGATGTCGGGCTGCGGCAGATGGCGCATTTGCTGCTGACGGAAATCGGTCCTTTGGCAGACAATACCATCATGATGATCAGCATGATTATCAAGGATACGGTGGCCAGCGGCTCCGAGAACGAGCAGATCTACCGGCCGAACGCCCTGCGCGTCCTGTGCGGCATTGCCGACGCCAGCACCGTCGAGTCCGTCGTCCCGGCCATCAACAAGCTCGTCAACGACAAGGACCAGCAGGTGGCCTCTGCCGCGCTGGTGTCCGCCTACCACCTGCTGCCGCTGGCGCGCGAGCTCGTGCAGCGCGCACAGGGCGTTGTGCAGAACGTGGCCGTCCGGGGCCCCGAGAAGGCGTCGCTGCTCGGGTTTGGCGCCGTTTCCGTGCCGTCGTCGTCTGCCACGCAGTACCACGCCGTCGGGCTGCTCTACCAGCTGCGCAAGCACGACAAGATGGCCCTGCTCAAGCTGCTGACGCAGATGACCGAGTCGGGCGTCTCCCGCAGCAGCTCCACCGTGCTGCTGCTCGTGCGCATGGCCGCAAGGCTCGCTGCCGACGAGCCCGGTCTGCGCCGGGACATGGCCAAGCTGCTCGATGGCTGGACGCGCCACAGCAACGACATGGTCAGTCTGGAGGCCTGCCGCGCCATCTGCGGCCTCGCAGACGTCTCCGACGACGACGCACGGGCTGCTGTGCACGTTTTGCAGCTGTCTCTGACGGCCTCGAGCGACGTCATCAAGTTCGCGGCCCTGCGCACCCTCTACGACTTTTCCGGGCGCAATGCTGCCGCCGTGGCGGGCTGCAACCACGAGCTGGAGGGCCTTGTTGGCTCGTCCAACCGTTCTCTGGCCACGTTTGCCATCAGGACGCTGCTCCGCGTCGGCAACGAGGCCAGCGTCGACCGGCTGATGAAGCAGATGGAGAGTCTCTCGGGCGATGCTGCCGAAGAGTTCCGCATCACCATCATCGAGGCCATCCGCACGCTGTGTCTGCGCTTCCCGGCCAAGCAGACAGGCATGCTGGGCTTCCTCAGCCATCTCTTGCGCGGCGAGGGTGGCTACGGCCTCAAGAAAGCCATCGTCGAGAGCGTCTTTGACCTCGTCCGCTTCCTGCCAGACGCCCGCGAGGACGCCCTGGCCCATCTGTGTGAGTTTATCGAGGACTGCGAGTTCACCACGCTGTCGGTCCGCGTCCTGCACATCCTCGGCACCCACGGCCCCCAGACGTCGCAGCCCACAAAGTACATCCGCTACATCTACAACCGCATCGTCCTCGAAAACGCCACCGTGCGGGCGGCCGCTGTGTCGGCTCTGGCCCGCTTTGGCGTCGGCCAAAAGGACCCCGACGTCAAAAAGAGCGTCAGCGTCCTCTTGTCGCGCTGTCTCGACGACCTGGACGACGAGGTGCGTGACCGTGCCGTGCTGAGTCTGCGTCTCATGGAGGAGCCCGACGATGTGTCCATGGCCCTTGTCAAGAATGGTATGTATTTTCCTCTGTCCATCCCCTCTTGCGTGCTAACAGCCAAAAGACACCATGTATCTGCTGCCTCTCTTCGAGTCCCAGCTGGTGTCCTATGTCACTGCTGGCAGTGATGCCTTTGCCACCCCCTTTGACGTCTCGGCCATCCCCATTGTCACCCGCGAAGAGGCGGATGCCGAGGACCGCTCAAAGAAGCTCACTGCCACGGCCCCTGCCCCCATGCCCTCTGCCCCTGTAAAAAAAGCACCAGCCGAGCCCTCGGCCGACGCCAAAAAGAACGTCGAGGCCCTGCTCAAGATCCCCGAAATCGCCCAGCTTGGCGCTGTCTTGAAGTCCTCGCAGCCCTCTCCTCTCACCGAGGATACCGTCGAATACGTCGTCAGTCTTGTCAAACACGTCTTCAAAGAGCACATTGTCTTCCAGTTTGACATCACTAACACCATGCCCGACACCATCCTGGAGGGCGTTTCCGTCGAGGTCAATGCCAACGGTGACGAGGCGCTAGAGGAGTTGGCCATTCTCCAGGCAGACCAGCTGGCTACAAACGAGCCCGGCATTGTGTATGCCATTTTCAGCCGTCCCGAGGGCCTTTACCCCGTCGGTAGCTTTAGCACCACTCTGCACTTTACCACAAAGGAGATTGACCCCTCGACAGGCAAGCCTGAGGAGACGGGCTACAAGGACGAGTACAGCACGGATGATTTCACATTAGTGGCCGGCGACTATATGCAGTCGGCCTATTCCAGCAACTTTTCTGCCATTTGGTCGGAGCTGAAGGACCACACAGGGGAGTCCACCCTGTCGGTAGACAACATGGAGAGTGCCATCAAGGACCTTGACCGTGTTCTGTGTCTCCAGGCACTCGAGGGGAGCCATGTGCCACCCAATGCTGCCGTGCATGACCTCAAATTGTATGGTAAGACATTGCATGGCGGCCGTGTTGCCTTTACGGTACGCATTGCCCGTTCCCAGGCGCTTGGTACATTGATGAAGGTGCTAGTACGGGCAGACGAAGAAGCCATCGTTGATGCTGCCATAGCCTCATTGTAATTGGAATAATAGCTGAGCAAGCCTTTTTTTCTTTTTTTCCCTTTATTTTTACTACATTGAACAATAAAAAAACTACGGCCGAAACCCTTTCTTCCAAACAAAATAAAAAGTGTGTAGCAGAGACTCGTGATACAAGAGAAACTTGTTTCCCATGCAGTCTTGTCAAATACGAAGGTGATTCGGGATTGTCCCCAGTGTCTACTGTCCAACCCAAGCCTTGAGGCGATCTTGTACAGGGTGTCCTGCAGGGTTCCGTTGAACAAGATGTGTTACTGGGGGGGTCTACCGCTGGGGAAGCCACCTTTTGATGCCATCGTCATCGCCGTCAACAGCGTTGACCACAACCCTTTCTTTTCCCATTGTCAACACAATTTGTACTATTCCTCTTTAGATGCACGTATGCATGTAAAAAAATGAAAGGCTTGAAAAGTAAAAAAAAGGACCCAACGGCTTCCCGCCACCCCTGCTTTTTTTAGCAGTAAAAAATCAACATTCGGCACCTTTTTTTCACTTTTTTCTCTTCTCGACCTTTTCAATTTCCGGTCTCGGATTTCAGTGGGATGAAAAGCAAAAAAAAGAAAAGAAATTAGAAAAAAAAGAGGAAAGGGACGGCATCTACGGAAAAGACTGGCTTCGTTCCATGGGTGGTTTTCCTTGAAAGAGGCTCCATTGAAAAGGTGATTTTTCGCTTTCAAGATCGGTTAGAACCGTTGCGTATGATCAGCAACAAGGCATCAAGGTTTATTTTGTATTTTTTTTTCTCAAAATTCTTCAAAACCATACCATGCTCAAAACTTTGAAGCAACAACAAAAAAAGATGCCCAACATGCTCGAGCATTGACCAATCAAGGAGCCAACAAAAATTTTTCAAAGAAAGAAGCAGCTCGTGTAAAAAAGGAAAAAAAAAAAGTAAAAAAAAGATGGGCAACTTCACACTGACCGCATCGTTGTGCTTACCTTTTTTTTGAAATCTTTGAAACCCTTTTTTATCACAAAGAGTCACCGCTTCTTCCCCTCTTCAGCAGAGACAGGATGAGAAAAATGAAAGAAAAGAAAACAAAAAGTCAACGTTGTGAAAAAACAAAAGGGCTGGAAAAGAAAAGAAGGAAAAAAAGTCTGTTTCACGATGCTTTTAGCGTGTCATATTTTTTTTTTGTTTTTCTTCGCCCAAGGAACGGGCTCCCGGATAGATAAATCCAAGGGCTCTTTTCACCCACGCTCTCTTTTTTTTTCACCGCAAATGGTTGCGAGAGCTGAGCTGTCCAATTCCAACAAACATAAAATTATTCAGGGGGTTTGTCTGACGTAACTTTTTTTTCTAGAATTTCACGCTTTGCCTTGAAAAAAAGCCAATATTGTTCACACACTTCCAAAAAAACGTCTTCCTCCATACGGAGGCTTTTCCCTATTCTTTTCTTCTTTCTCTTCTCTCATTTCTCCTTCTGTCCTTGTCCGGCCTACGGCCGTCCCTTTTTGGATTTTTGGATTCTTGGATTCTTTCTGATTGGGACAATCAACCGACCCTCATCTGCAACATGTTTTTTTTCAACTTGTTTTTTTTTTTTTCATTTTTCATTCAAAAAAGTACCTAAGCATCGTTGAGAACCGTAAAAAAAGGAGAAAAAAAAAAGGAAAAGCACAACACGGCGTAAAGGGAACGAAATGATGACTGCAAAACAAAGCTTCCCAAAAAAATTCGAAATCATGTCAAATCCCACAAGCGATTATGTACTTCAACAGAGGGCAGACATTACGACGTACATTACCGTAATGAGCCCTTCTCATCCTCCCCCGAAAATCACCAAACCAAAAAACCGTAGTGTCTGAAAGTCTTTGTTGATTTTCTCCTTTTTACTTTTCTTAAGAATGAAAAAAAAAACAGAGGCATGATTCTTGACGAAGCCTGACCGCACATCAAGCGGCAAAAGTATTTGGAAGAGTATTGTCGAGGAAAAAAAGGAAAAGAACACATTTGCGATAGTTTACTGCTTTCTTTTTTTTCTTCTTTCTCCGAATCGGTTCGTTCAAAGGCGACAAAAAGAGCTTTGCACCACCGCTCCTCATTCTCCCTCCTCCTTATGGTGATGAGTCTTTTCATCTCCAACACCATACTCATCTTTCCCATGTCTCCCTTGACCGTTGTGCTCTGCGTCAATCTTGATCAAAATCTCTTTTTTTCTATTTGGCTTCATATTTTTATGAATTTTCTTTCATTTTGGCCTCAAGCCGGATGTCATAATCATTCCTCCTATTTTTATCATCTTGTATTGGTAAAGTAAACGTGCAGCATGTACTATGTTTGTATGTATATTTAAAAAAAAGGATAAATATATCATCCCCTTCAAAAAAAATCTTCTCACGATTCTGCAGCTGTATTTTTTTGCTTGACAGCTTTCACAAATGTATGTTCATCTCAATTCATCAAGTTTTTTGAAAAAAAATTTATTGTTTTCATGCAATTTTTTCCATTCGTCAATGCCCCCACCGGCATATTTTTTTGTTCAGGACAAGGTTCCTTCAAAAAATTGAAAAGTCTTCCCAAGATCGGACATGAGGTGAAGCTTCAGGGGTAAAAATGAAGGTGGGCAAAAAAAAAGCCTTGACTTTCCATTCGGAGATGCCATCTGACCCTTGTCCTTTCATCACAAGGGGAAAAAATAAGAGTAATACCGTTCCCAAATGATCTTTTTTTGTTGTTCAAAAAGCACAAAAAAAAGCCCAGTTTATGAATTTGATCATGATCCCTCCCACCCCCTTGTTGCTCATTGCTTCTGCTAGCACTGCCGCCACACTGGGGATTTTTTTTTCAAACTTTTTTGAAACCTTTTTTTGCTGAAGGGGTTTCTTTTCTAGAAGCTTTGCCAATTGTCTCCAGCATGTCGAATAAATCATGCGTGCAAACACAAACAAATTGTCTCTCCCCTTTGCCCCTATTTTTTTTTTTTGCTTTTTTTTTTTTTACATGAAGAGTTCCTTTTTGGGCATTTTAATTTTTTTAATTTTTTTTTAATTTATCTTTTCTTTATTGTCTCTGGAACCTACCAACCCTTTTCCTCTTTTCCTCTTTTCCTCTTCCCCTTTTTTCTCTGTCTTTTTGGGGGAAATACGCCTCATTTTGTGACCAAAGAAAAAGGATTTCTTCCAAGTTTTGCTGTTTTCATTTTTTAGAAAAGAAAAAAAAGGATGAATGAAAAGGCGTTCAAAAGACCAGCTCACAAATAACACGCAGTCCTCTTCTAGTCTAGATGTGTACCCATATTTACCAGATTGGATTTTTTTTTTCATTGCTACCCTATCCTTGCCAAATTTATTTCCCCAAAATACAAGCTCCTCCACCCCGGTCGGCATTGTCAAGACATATAATTAAACACAAGGGCTAGGACACACCTTGTCTTGCACACTTTTTTTTGTTTTCTTTCCACCAAAAATACTTCCCTGTTCAATTGATCAAGAAAGATAGAAAGAAAGAAAGAAAAAGCATCACCTTTTTGGAACCCTTCTTTTTTTTTCCCCATCTTCTGCATCGTATTGTGTTCTTTGAGTTTTTTTGAAAGCTTGTCCATTCATTTCACGTCGCCTTTACGCCATCATTAAGCGACCTTGTCTTCTTTTCCCCTCAAACAAAAAAGAATTAAAACAGAAAACAAAAAAAAGTAAAACCCATCGAGTCTCCCTGCTGACCAGGTTCTTTCTACATGCAGCATCAAAGCCATCTTCAACAACCACCCACGCAGGGCCAAACACGTTACGGCGGCACTGGACCAGCTCATAGTTCCGTGGCGCATCAGACCCATTTACCATCACCATATCCTTCACATCCCATCACAAACTACCCACAGCAGGCGCCCAGTCAACAACCAGACCTGTATAATTACCAATCGAGTCCATACAACACATCAGTCGGCAGCAACGGATACAACAACTCAGGTATGTACATACAAAAAATTCCATGATAGAAAGCATGGATGATGGAGAAAGAAAAGAAAAAACAAAATACTTACAATGAACAGACATGATTAGTTCGTCTCGGCCTTCCGTGCCGTTCTACCACACGCCACAATCCAACTCACCGGCATCGGTGGGGTCGACGGGCGGCACGCATGAACAGCAACGGTCCATGTACGCACCCCAGCCGCAGCACATGCCGCCCATGTACTATAGCCAGCAACAGCAACAGCAGTACCCGACGGCGCCCTCGCCGTACAACCAGCATGCGCCCACTTCGCACCAGCCCATCAACACACAGTCCGGCATGATGATGTCCCATGGCGCCCCATCGCCCGTGCCCCACCAACTATCTCAGCACTCGGGCCACCACAGCCCCGTGGCAGGCATGACCAGCAGCCCAAGACACGCCAAGATGGAGATGCCCAGCCTGACACCCCAGCTCTCCCGACAGTCTGGGTCCCAAAATGCACCATCGCCACTGTCCATGGGACATGTGCAGACACAGGGGCTCCACGGGCTGCCAACGCTGCACGGGTCCATGCATGCACCGTCACATGCACAGTCGTCACAATCGTCACACGCCGTCCACACAAGCCATCATACCTCGCACCACAGCCAGCCGCCTCCACAGTCGTCCTCCCATGCCATGATGCACCACCCTTCCTCTGCCACTGGCCACTCTTCCTCGCAGCACCTGCCACAAATGGTCCCCAGCCTGTCCAGCATACAGACACAGCCGCAGCACATGCCCCAAAACGTCATCAGTCCCCTCTCTGCCACGCTGCCCGGCCCGCCAGCATCCATCTCGAGCGCTTCGTCGGCGCCCAGCCTGGACCATCCCACCACCACCCCTACCACGAGCTCGTTAAATTCGAATGCAGCACCGGGACCCATCCCGGCAACCACCCCATTGGTGGTGAAACAGGACCAGAACGGCGTGCAATGGATTGCCTTTGAATATTCGCGCGACCGAGTCAAGATGGGCTACACCATCCGATGCGACGTTGAGTCCGTCTCCACCGATGACCTCCCCGCCGATTTCAAGCAGGACAACTGTGTCTACCCACGTGCATGCTGTCCCCGGGACCAATATCGGGGCAACCGGTTGCAGTATGAAAGCGAATGCAACACGGTCGGCTGGGCCCTTGCCCAACTGAACCCGAGTCTCCGTGGGAAACGTGGCCTCATCCAGCGTGCTGTGGACAGCTGGCGCAATAGCAACCAGGACCCACGTCTGCGGAGTCGGCGTGTCCGCCGTATGGCCAAGATGAGCAACCGCAAGACGCAGAATGCTGCCGCCGCCGCTGCCGCTGCTGCTGCCGGTATTCCACAGCCATCGCACATGACCCTCCCCAGTGCCTCGCAGCCCATGACGAAGCCACTTCATCTGTCCTCCATGCACCACCACATGCAAGAGCCGTCTCCGACAACCGAGCAAGTTGGTACGTTCTCATAAATCATTTTGCTTCTTCGTTTCTTTTTTTACCGTTGCTTATTCTTTTTATTCTGCCTTTCTCCATGCCTCTCATGCTCGATGAATTTCCACAAGGAAAAAAAACGTAGTTGAATGATATCATTTTCCCTTCCTTGATCATGACGTCTTTTTTTCATGTTTTCTTGTAGCAAGCATTCAAGTGTTGCTTTTTTCTTTCTCTCTCCCCTCTCACTTCGTCTTCCCCTCCAAATTTTTTTAGCTTGTTTTGTATAAAGTTGCATAACGGTTCTTTAACCCTTGTCAAGTTTTGCATCGATAGGATCATCATGCGCCCTTGCTTCTTTTTTTTCGAGTTCTTTTTTTTCTGTACTAACATTACAAAAAAGGTTATAATTCAGTACATCCATCATCGGAAGGCCGCTCTGCCCAGGTGTTTACGGGCTATGGTGGTTATTCACCAATGGCGCCTCTGCCCTCAGCGAGTATGAGCATGACGGGAAGCATGTCCACGGTGGGTGGTATGAATGCACCGCCTTCCATCAAGAGAGAGGTCGACCAACCACCCGGCCTCTTCCCCGAGGTCCCAGAAGGCAAGAAACGAAAGTTTGTCCTTGTCGAAGACCGTGCCTCGCGTACCCGTGTCCGGGTCACGCTCAACAGCGTCGACACCAGCGAAATCCCCGACTCCTTCCGCCAGTCCAATGCCGTCTGCCCGAGCTCATACTTTCCCCGTGAAATGGAAAGCCCTCCACCCAGCCCAACAGGTCGTCGGTTCTTCCTTCACGACGAAGACGATGACCGCATCGACGATGGTGATGAGGTCGAGGCCTCGCAAAACACCATGGGAAAACGACGCCACCATCGCCGGTTGGGCCGGTCCACCACAATGGTCCGTGCTCCCACGAGCCCCAGTGGCAGCGAGACAGAGGTGGCCGTCCCCCGTATGCGCAAGTCGCTTCGCCGCAAACAGGTACGCCTCAACGACCTTGGCTGCCGTATGGCCTGGCTGCAAAGCCGGGTCTTTGCCGGCCGCCGCATTTTTCTCCAAAAAGCTTGTACGTACAACCTCTCCTTTTCTACTTACCGGTAAAGGGGGAAAAATATGCTAATGACCCCCCTAGTGGACACCTACCGAAGCAAGACATGCACCGGCATCCAGGCAGCCCTGCAGGAAGTGAGTGACACTGTTCCTCATTACGAAATGCGCGTGGGCAAGAAACAATGGCTCTCGTGTGAGCGAGACATGGAACTCCGACAGCTTGGGCCATAGTTCATCGCTCATCCACTCTCTCTCTACTTTTATATCCTTGCACCGGCAACAAGAGCCGTCCCATCCTTCTTTTTCTCTCTTTCTCTTTGGCATTTTGTCCTTTTTTTACTATTCATTCATTTTTTTGTTCTTGATGGTCATCTATAGATAATTTTCCTTAAAACAGGTACTCTTTTTCTTTTTTTTTCTTTTCATGTCAAGACTTTTTTATACACCAAACATATCGGTACCCCATGCAGGCATCTGGCCCATGCCTGTCAAATCAGGTCCATGCATAAATTGTAGCAGCTCGCTCGTATATCCATCATCCGGGAATTGCAGCGGCACCGTACTGTACATCATGGCATCCGATAAACTCATATTGGATGGCATCCCGGAATACGTCATGGGAACAGTATTAGGGATAGGCGCCATCATCTCGTGGCTCTGCTCAGCCGTGTACATCATCATCCCCTCAGGCTCTGGACCCATCATAGGCGGTGGCGGTGGTGGCAAATGTGGCGACACGAGCTGTGGAGGATGTGTCAGTGGGGGATGTGTCAGTGGGGGATGTGTCGGTGGCGGATGTGTCGGTGGAGGAATGCTACTAGAAAGACCACTGACGGATGGGAGAATAGGCGTCATTGTGAGAGGCACAAAGTTGGAGGGCTGCTGTATAGGCGGAAGAAGCATGTCTGGGTTCATCCTCGTGCTCTCTGGCTCACTCTTTGGCGCCTGCGAGCGAATATCTTCAAAGGGAGTGCTCGAGGGACCCAAAGGCGCCGATACGAGTGTTGGGTGAAGAGCAGATGGGATGGGATCTTTGCCCTCAGCCATGCCACCTTCATGTGGAATCACTCGTAATGTCTTTTGATCAGAAATGAGGACTTTTTCAACGGAATCAATCCACCGTCGAGCAAGGGGCCAGACACTTGTGCTCCGATTCAGAATGGCCATGGTTCTATCCAGCATCTTCTTGGCCTCGCTAGAAATGGACGTATCTGGACATACTGCGTTCACGTTAGCAAAAAGGAATGGACCAAGACAATACGTACGCGTTGGGTATCGGCAAAGATACGCTGCCATTAAACAGCAGCTGTAAACGCAAAAAATCTAATAGTGAGAATACGTCCAGAGATTATGTAAAAAAATACTTACAGCAAGCTGTGCTCCGGTGCCCTCATCCGGGCCGCGCTCATGGTCCCAGCAGTCAATCTGCATAAAGAGTTCCCTTACATTGGTGAACAATTCAATGGACATGGCGTGCCAGTAGCTCCTCCTGGGCAGCTGGGTGGCACGGAACCTGGTGGCATGAGTATTTTACCATGAGAGACAAGTGACAAGTGCTACGTACGATGATAGGTAGGCCTTTCGAATGACAATGTTGCAGAGACGGGTGACCATAGTGACGGCAACATATGCCAGGTCCAGATCCTCTGCCTTGTATTTCCTAAGTAATTCTACATCCCATCGGTGGGATTGTGGGAGATGCTGCTCCCAGACGTCGAGCTTTGTCTTGATCATGGAGTAATCGCTAGCTGGATCCCATGGCTCTGCCGTGGGCTCGTGTTTTACGGTCCTCCGCAAAACTGTGCCCCATAGCTGATGGCTCTGCATGAGCGTGGCAAAGAGAGACCTCGAGGGTGATGTGACGAGGGCAGGGTTTTCCTTGGCTGGGGGTGTTTCGGCCAAGGCAGCACGTTTTGTAGGGACAATGCCATTGTCAAAGTCACGTTCATCACACGGCAGCAATGTGGTGATATCACTTGCTGCGAGTGAAATGGGCGCTGACGGACTCGCATGGAGATTATCCTGGCCTATCCCGGTTAGATGGCAAGAGAAAAAATAAATAATAAGAAAATAAAACCCACTATAGAGCATCCACTGTTTGATTAGTTGGTGAAAACCGGTGACTGAAAAGCACGTACCAATGTGCGCCGGGCAGATTCTGCCTTTTGTATAACGTGTGTCTCGGTGGTGGCACTCACTGCATACGTCGTCTCACAATGGAGCTGCATGAGGATCGCCATGCGCAAAGCAATACCAAGGTTGACAAAGCTTCGGTTGCGGTATCCACTGCCCTGCTGGGCCAGACTCAGAACGTAAAACGCCTGACATCGGCTCAGAGTAGGCTCTTGGTAGAGCTCCATCAAGGCCACGTCGGAGGCTCGTTCCATAAACAGCTCTGCAGCAGCCACTGTGCCTCCATATTCCTTGACGAGAGACGGCGTCATGCGCGCAGACACGCTCAGGATGGAGAGCAGCAGGAAGGGACTAACAGACTTGGGCTGTTCTCGCAAATGGCGGGCAAAGGTCGCGCGTGGGATGAAGCCCAGCTGAAAGTACTGGCGCGTGAACATATTGACGCCATCAATGATGAGATCCAGTGGCGGCAGGTATTCCCAGTAGTCTGCTGCATTTTGAATAGGCTTGGGGATCGGTTTCCGGGTCTTTTCTCCTTTTTTCCGTGGATGGCGGTACTCACGATCGAAATCCGGGGCGCCACGCGTAGGAAAGACACTTGATCATCAGCCACACCATCATCAAAGACATGCCCGGAATATTTTTTTTTCGGTAAAAAAAGAAAAAAAAAAACCCGATGGTAAAATGAAAAAGGGCAAAAGAATAAAAACAATAAAAACTCACCATTCTTCCACCTTGACACCGGCCTGCCGACACCCCTCGCATGGCGGCTGCGCTCCCACATGGACGCATTTGCTGCGCATTCGTCGGCATCTTCTGCAGGCCACGGCGGCTCGTCGCTTAACCAATCTCTGTGACACGTTGGAGGGCCAATTCGTCTCGGCCGTCGGCGCCATGGCCTGGTAGACGGGCGGTGTGTAGTGCCCACGGCCGTCTTCCATCGCCTTTTGTCCTTTTGATCCGTTTCACCCGCGCCAATGTACAATTCAATGTTCTATGGGAGAAGCAGAAAAGAAAGAATCGGCAAACATGTCAAGATTTTTTTTCAAGCCCCCAAAAAGCTTTTCCTTTTTTTATCTTTTTTTTATTATGTACCTTTTTATTTTTTTGACTATGTATTTCTTACCACATTGTCCCTTTTTTAGTAAAACCTGCTTATTGTTCTTTTTTTTATCGTTCGTTTTCATTGGTGTAATTACTTTCTTTTTTTTTTGCTTGTTTTCACGTGGCTAACGAATGTTCCCCTTTTGAACATGAGAGTGAGATTCAGTGGTTTCTTCGGCTCCAGCGTTTAGCAGGTAGCGCCCATGACTACTTGAGAGTACATGTGTGCGTAAGCGAGGGTGCAAGGAGGGAAGGTGTCAAGCTGTCAGGAATCAGGACTCAGGAGTTGGGGGACAAAAAAAGGGCCCCTCGTACTAATCAGCACCTTC
Source organism: Chrysosphaeria jannelii (assembly GCA_020002325.1). Taxonomy (NCBI): domain Eukaryota; kingdom Fungi; phylum Ascomycota; class Sordariomycetes; order Ophiostomatales; family Ophiostomataceae; genus Chrysosphaeria; species Chrysosphaeria jannelii. Next base: position 39,144 of record JAGKRY010000078.1, read on the forward strand.
CTCGAGCCCTCGACGTTGCATCTTCATGCTGACGGGGTACATCCACAGGTACAATGGGACGATCATGTCGTTTTCGGCTGGGAAGGATCGTTTTGGATTGTTGAGCCCAGAAGAGAGCCGTCTGGCCGTTGGAGAAGACTGGTCATCCAATCCTCCAGGTCCTTTTCTGCCTCAGAGTCGGGCACCCCCTGCATGCTAGAACCAATATATCGACGTGATAAGTCACCCACATCCTCCCACGACCGGAGATCCAACGCCCAAGAAAATCCACCAGCCATCATGGTGAAAAAACTCGCCACGTTGAGGGTGGCCCACTGCAGTGCCTCTGCGGCCACCGCCGACCCATGGGGCGCATTTTCCACTGTCATTTCGGTCTTCGCAGCGTCAGCAACGCCCGGAACAGCTGTTGTCGGTGAGTAAAACTTGAGTCGCGAGGCGAGTTGCTTCCGAGCAATGGCTCTCCCCGTCAGGGTTGTCGAGAGGGCAAAAAAAGCAGCTCCAAGGGCAAAAAAACCCAACTGCCGAGCCGAATGCGGCAGAGATGCCGGGCGCTCTGTGCCTGTTTCTCGGGCCATCGATGCCTCCGCTGCTTCGATGGCCCTGGCGCGGGCCTCATCCTCAGGCGTAATAAGCTTCGACTTGAGAAATTGCGAAATCAGCATTGTTCTCGTTCGTCTGACTTTTTTTTCTTGATTTTCTCTGAATTTTTTTTTTTTTAAACTTTATGTGGGTCCAGTACTCGAGATGGTGACACAATAAGGTACTTTGACGTCAGCACATTGCTCTATTTTTGCGGGGTATGTATGACAACCACATTGACCTTCCTTGCTATTTACATTTATGTGTGTATGTATTTACATACATGAATTACAGCAATGACGCCATCAATAAAGCTAAAGTACATGCGTAAAGATCTAAGCACCACCCTCCCGCTTGGCATACTCATCCTCCATGGCCTCGAGGTATTTCTCCTCGGCGGAACGGGGATCAACCTCAAGGATGTGCTTCTCTAAAAGAACATCAGGCTTGGGCCGTTCATTTATTTTGTTGTTAAGCCCGTCCTTGAGCATTTCCCTCTTCAGCTCATACTGGTGAGCAACAATTCCCGGGGCTGCTGTGGACTCTGGTAGGATGTTGCCTATCCGTTAGGCCTCTTTGTTCTGAAAAAAGAGACGAGTGCATTCATGTGTTCATCTATACGTACGTGCAACAAGCTCCTCACGCACAGGACGTGCCTCCAGCTGGGCCTGGAGCGAGTTCCGGCGAGCCGTTGTGGGGAAAATGGACGAGTCGTCAACCGGGCTTCCCGTTGTGTCTGACATTGTTTCTTTTACGCTTGAACCTTGAATCTTTTGGGTGTTTCGAGATGATGCAAGAAAGAGTATGGCCCTGTGATCAGGCGGCCATTTGAATGCTGGCGGAAAAGTGGAGCCCAACCTAACCAAGAAATGCTGACCTAATTGTCTTGGCTGTCGAAGAAAAAGGCAGGGACTCCACTTTGACGAGAGTGGATGGGGCTGGTGTTTGCCTCACTTGACGCCACGGCCATAATGAGGTATGCATTTGAACGTAAGAAATATACAGAAAGTAAATATAGAAATAAAAATAATCAATGGGCGTAGGATGCTCAGGTGCGGCTGCAAGCACTTTAAGCGTGTCATATCAACGGCCAACCTCCTTTGCCCTATTCGGGCTATAGCCCGGGCTCTTCCCCCAACCTCATCCGCCTCCCAATCGTAAAAGTCGTAAAAGAAAATCACCAGCATGTACATTGTAAAAGTATACAGGCCTCCTGGAATAAATCGAATGGGAGAATAAAAAAAAGTATTTGATAATGCTTGTCGCCCATCATCTCCAAGGCCATGTATCCCTGTCTTGTTGGACGGCAAACGCACACTTTGAAGAATAGACCCCTACCACTATGAATAAAAGCCCAAATACTCTTCATACAAAAGATTTTGGTCCGTCTTCTCCTTCTTCCGTCATCCATCCATTAACATTATCAGCCAAGGCCTACAACGACGTTCTATATTTATTAAAAGATCGATCCCTATCCCCCTACCCCGCCCAAAGAGCCCGACAAGAGGCTCAGATTGTCCATATTGCCACGCAATTAACCGAAAAAAGACTTGACCTCTCTACCAAAACGGCCCTAGATTGCATCCTCAGTGCCTATCCAATAGAGCACCCCATCATGCCCAGTGGTGACTATCAATCCTTCAAAAACCCACCAGCCCGGGAAGCCTCCAATGTAACCCCCGACATAGACGACACTCCCAATATTCTCTATGCCCTGCATGCCCTACAGGGAGACTGGCAAGACCATCCACAACACCACCAACACCATCGACGTCACCAGAGCTTCTACGGCGACCTTGTCGATGTCCAGTTGGAGCCAGGGAGCCCAGGCCGTCCTCGCTCGCAAACCATACATGACACCATCACCCCACCAGGCTTGCGCTCTCTCACTTCTACATACAATGTCCCCATGCAGCCCTTCGGAAACGAGTATCGTGGCCAAGTATCGAGACCCCCCTACCCAGAGCTCGCACATCTCCAGCTACGAGAGAGCATTACATCTTCTCTCTCAGCATCTCCACGCTCGTCTCTCCCCAGTACCAAAGACTCATGGATCTACGTGGATCCACGCAGCATGCCTGCCCATGAACAACTCGTCCTATCCCTCCCCAACTACGTTCCCACCATCATGAAAGGCCCATCTCTGCTCTTCCTTCTCTTCCTCTACTCCTTGCTGCTAGCTGCCCTCATAGCCTGCACAACCTACTCTCGAACGCACCATGGCCTCATGGTCTATGGCGGCAAAATTCATGGCACCGAGTTCTTCCTCTTCCGTGTTCTCCCCCAGCTTTTGGCTGTCCTTGTTGGCATCTATGTGCAGCTTCTCTCCAGGTGCATCGCCAGAATATTTCCCTTTTCCCGTATGGACGCCCTCGCCTCGCCCTTTGACACAGACACTCGCAGCGGCGCAATCTTCGACTCCATATACCCCCACTCCCTCTTCCTTCCACACACAATTCCCTCTATGCCCAAACGCGTCCGTATCCCGATGGTGGGCCTCTGGTTGATGAACATTGCCATCCCATTGCAATGCACATTGTTCTCTGTGGCCTTTTCAAATGACCAATGGCGCTGGGCGGTTGTTCAGCCTGTGGCCTACGCCATCATAGTTCTCTATGTCTGTATTTTCCTATCCGTCCTCGCCATCTTCTTGTACTGGCACAGCCGCTGCACAGGCTTAATCTGGGACCCACGGTCTATTGCTGATATAGCTACTCTGGCTTCCAACAGCAATACCCTCAGTGATTATTATGGAACAGAGCTTCTCGGTACACGAAGACAAATCAAATCTCGCTTGCAGAACCGATGTGTCGACAAGCTTGGATATTGGTCATGGAGAGACGGTCGATCGAGCCAAGTCTGGCATGGCATTGGCACCGACGAGCTGGATGATAGCTGGATCGACTTGTATACATCTCATGGCCTCTCTGAAAAGGGTCCCGATCCAGACCTCCTCTTGTCACCCCATTCGGAAGCCGTTCGCAACAGATACCTTCCATTCTCACTTCGAAATGGCCCTGTTGTCTTGTGGATCAGCTCTTCGTTTCTCCTCACATTGGCTCTCTTTTTGGTGTCCTTTTTACCACCCACCAATATCAGCAAGGGCTTTGATCCCCTCGTGCCAGCACAGCCCTCCAGCAATGCTTTTTCTCTTGCCAACTTCCTCTATTCCTTCATTCCTGCTTTGATTGGGCAGCTCATCCACCTGGCTATGGCAAGTTTCGACCTCACCCTACGCATTCTACAGCCGTGGGCTGAGCTCTCGCGATACGCTTCGGGTGCTTCCTCTGAGGCTTCCATTCTAGCTGATTATGCTGCCTCTGACGCCATCAGGAGCGTCTTCAAGGCTTGCCAAAACTTGCACTACCGAGTGGCTGCCTTTGCTCTCCTCACACTCATCACGGCCTTTTTGCCTGCCTTTTCTGGTGGCATGTTCATGGCTCTTACCGTCACTGCAGGCCAGGTACGCATGATGCCCAATATGGCGCTCTTTATTGTCGTCCTAGTCATTGTCGTCCTTTGCACTCTCGCCATCTTCTGTCTTGTCCTAGGACGCAACGCACTGCGTCTTCCCCATGATGTCACTTGCATAGCAGAAATCATTTCATTTTGTGCCAATGACGACTTGATGCAAGAGCCCGCCTTTAAAAATGCCACCCATCGCAACATCCTTGTTTCACAGCTGGGCACTGGAGACGATTCATCATGGATCTTCTCTCCTGGATCCACAGGATCGGACAGACGCCTCGGCATTCGTCGTGTCCGTCGTTACACCGAGCTCACGAGTCGTTCAAGCACTAGACGCCCGAATTCTCTCTAGTCTACAGGTAGACTTTTTTTCTTATTTTTTTTGATGATGATGACCTTGCCATGATTTATGACGTACTATTTGATAATGTGTAACAATTATATTTTTACTATATACAGCCTCGCTTAAAATGGTGACTACTATTCTTTCGGAATAAATAGCCCCCCTTTACCATCATTTCTATTCTCAAATACCACATTAACAATTTTAAAAAGATGTTTAACCTAGATCAAGGAAGCCTGTTTCTACAACGATATAGTGATGATCGTCTATTTGATCATGGCTCAAGCTCTTTGGACCATACCTTCCGTTAGTGCTTGAGAAAATGGGAATCTTCCAATGTGTCATAAAAATCCCAACCAAAGACGGAACGGTTTTATATGGAGATGAGAAAACTGCAACGTTGACCATCTATTTCTTCAAGACAGGCAAAACGTATTATATCGACCTTGAGAATATCAAAAAACACAAGACAACAAGTGCCGAAAGCTTCAGTTCTTCGTTGGTCTCTTATATTAAGAGTACCTTTAGACCTCCAAATGCCTTTAATAATGCAGCGATGGCCGGAGAAATTGAGGTTGTTCAAATGAATAGCCACGCGACATTCAAGGAGTTCATAACAAATTCAACAGTATTGTGTACGATTGACGAGGCAAATACGGCGGCCGGATATGACGAAAAAACGATGAAAAAAAATACTTCAAAAGTTGTTTGACAAGTAAGAAACTCTTGTATTTTTTCCAGCATGAATACATGCAGGCTAGGACGTCGAGTAGAGTACAAAGCTCTTATAAGTTTCTGCATCTTGAGTCTACAAAAGATAGTGGATATGATGATGCCTTGTGCCGGTTGTTTTGCATCAACTACAATGTTACAACACTGTCCATGGACAACTTTTTCTTCAAGTCTCGCCCACAAAACGACACTTATTTTGGTGCAGTCAAAAGGGAGGGTAGCCTACGAGGGCCCACCTTGAAGAAACAAGGTACTTTAGTGATGATCACCTTCGCTGGCTTTTCTTTGAAACCAAAAAACTAGAGACACTAACGCTAAATTCGGAGGTCATCGTCCAGTCATGGGAAGACTGCCATGCCAAGAGATGCATTCGAATGTCTTCATACACAGCCGAATGGATCCCTCAAAGTTTAAGACTACATGTCACATCATCATCAACGATTTTCTCGTACGAATCGTTTATAACTCTGATTTCGAGAATAGCAATAGAGGCCATCAGTGTCATCAACTTTGTTTATAATGGTATGAGAGACAACTTTATAGAACATACTGTGGCCAACCGATCACACATCAAGGAAATTGCCTTGTAAATCTAGAAGACACTAGGAAGATGAGAAAGAAATACAAACTTGGGAATGCGCCTTAAAGACCCCCAGATTGGTACTGCGCAATGGAAAAAAAAACGACAGCTATAGTAGCTCAGCGTTATATGGAAAGACGTATAGATTGCTGGAATTTTTATGGATAATTTAGTTTATGCTTTGCATAGGACGGTTGGAAGTTCAGGAGGAATAGCAGACGACTGCTTATATAATCATGTCTTCATAGGACGACAGACACGTCGAGACAGGGATTCAACAATGGCGCATCCAGACGAGGCCGTACAGCGTAAAAAGGTGCTGCGAGTGATCGTGGTATCCCTCCTGCTGGACCTGGTAAGCTTCTTTCAGAAGGAAACGGCCTAGAGGACGACTAACGACGAGATATCATTCACCTTCATATTGCCACTCTTCCCGAGCTTATTAGAGTTCTACCAAAAGAACGAGCCGTTTGGATCGAGTACGCTCTTATCGAGCGTGTTTTCCTACCTAAATGCCTACAAATCGTCCTTTTCACGGCCCATAGACGCCCGCTATGACATTGTTCTCCTTGGAGGCGCTCTCGGGAGCCTCTTTTCGTATGTCCGGGACACCACCGTCTTCCCAGCCCTCTTCTGACGAGCAGACTCCTCCAGGCTATGGCCTCGCCCATCATCGGGCACCTGTCGGACCGGTATGGCCGGCGTAGGGCTCTCCTGGCTAGTATGATGGGCAATATCCTCTCTGTTCTTCTTTGGGTCATGGCTGTTGACTTTCGGACCTTTGTCCTTTCTCGTATTGTAGGTGGTCTTTCGGAAGGTAATGTACAAATGGCCATGGCCATGGCTACCGATATATCGGACCATGCCTCGCGTGGATCCACCATGGCCTTTATTGGAGCCTGTTTTTCCGTTGCTTTTACCTTTGGCCCTGCCCTTGGGGCTTGGCTCAGCACCATCTCCATCATCCAGGCCAATCCATTCGCCGCCGCTGCTGGCGTATCCCTGGCTCTCATTGTCATTGAGACGGTGTATCTCTACATTTGCCTCCCGGAAACACGTCCTGTAGAGACAAAGACGGCGGAAAAGGCCGCAGAGGTCCCTGTACGCACGAATTCTCACGTTATGCTCAATGCTGTCCATTTTCTCTTCCTCTTGTTCTTCTCCGGAATGGAGTTTTCCCTTCCATTTATGACCTTTGAGCTCTTTTCCTTTGGTTCGTCCCACAACGGCCGTCTCCTCAGCTTCGTTGGCCTCGTAGCCTCCATCCTGCAAGGAGGCATCACCCGTAGACTCCCCCCCTTGCTCGCTGTGCGAATCGGCGTTGTCTCCTGCCTAGCTGCCTTTGTACTCCTCGGACGTCTCTCGACAGAGCGAGGGCTCTACGTGGCGGCTGCATTATTGGCCACGGCGTCAGCCACGGTTGTCACCGGCCTCAACGCTCTGAGCAGCTTCGAGGCGACATCTAGCGAACGGGGTGGAAAACTAGGCATGCTACGGTCTTGGGGACAGCTGGGGCGTGGATTGGGACCAATTTTATTTACAAGTATATACTGGTGGGCAGGGCGTAAAGTTGCCTATGGTACAGGCGCCGTGGGTATCTCAATCGTGCTCGCCATGGCCCTCGCAGGCCTCAAGACACCTATCAACAAGACAAAGGTACTTTGAGTCCATTCCTTTTTATTCGTAGCGTTGAATATGCTCTGCATGTAGGCTCATTACCTTGGGCACAATCAACTTCTCAATCTCCATGTTTGACTGTATCTGTTCATCTGTAAGACGCATCCAGTCGACGCTGCTGGGCGTCACAAAGACAACTTCTTGCTTTCTTGTGGCGAGAATGTTTCCAATCACAAGATGGTGTTGATATCGTTCCAACGCACTCTTGGCCTTTCCAATCAAAAGGTCAGGGTCTGTTTCTAGTTTGAAAGAAATCATCATGCTCTGTGGCGACCAATTGTCTACGAGAACTTTGAGAAACTTGGGAACAGGGTCAAGATCAATCACTAGCCGTTTGCTCCGGGGGATCCTCGGCGATCTTTTGTTAGTCTTTTTTTGTCCGTGCCCCCTCCCCCCTATAAACATACGAGTCAAAGTTGTCAAAAGCCTCTTCGTCCTCCCATTCTTTGTTTTTGTCACTCATTTGGTTGATATTCGTACTCTGAATCTTGTGCTCGGCCATCCGTTCAGGCTTTTCATTTTCATTAGCATGCTTCTATAAAAAGAGAACGACGGGCATAAAACCTACAGGCAAAAAGAAATCCGACACGGCAGCTGCCAAGTACAAAAGGCCATTGGGTCCAAGAGTGTGCATGGAGCGGCTAATAGCACGGAGCTCAAAGATGTAGTCTGTAATAGTGACAAAAGGCAAAAGCAAGAGACGATCACGGGCCTGGTTATATCTACGCCAAACACTCAGCATTTCCTTGGCGTCTTCATCTCGCGAGCGGACCCCCTGTCCATTCTCGTCTTCTGTGAGAAAATCGAGGAAATTATGGTTGGCATGCGAAAAATGACGGCTAAATGGCTGAAGACTAAACTGACGATGCAAGAAAATAACGGCATAGCCCATATCCAAAAAATATTCCGCACTGGTGGCACCACGCGTTCCCGCTGAAAAGTTGTCAATAAACCGGACTGTCTGCTTCTCCAGCGGAACCTAGCCATCAGCACATGTAACGTCTACATCAAGCCATACTGTTGTTCCTCCTGAAGTCACCAAAACAATTTTACGTTGAGCTTTTTTATGCTGGCCAATAAAGGCATTTACCAGCGTTATATGCTGGTCCAGCTCCTTGGGCGGAGGATTCGTGCTAAAGTAGCGGTCTTCTTCGGATTCATGTGCATCCATGTCCGTTACCTTGTCTTTTTTTAAAAAAAACTATTCAAAAAATGAATCGTGGGGTGACTATCATGACGTAGTCAAGCTTTGCCGCCATTGGCCCAGCGTTTCTTTTGTATGTACCTCGGTTACATCATCCACCAAAGTTCACCATCTCATTTATTTCAACAATTTTTTATGTTTTCATCTCCCCTACGTTTTATTCTGTGGCCATTTTACCATAAAAATGTAGATAAAAATAATTGTTTTATTCAATTCATTCCCAACGCCCAAAATATGCAAAAATTACTCTCTTCTCTCCTCTCCATTCGTCTTTTACGCAGATACGGCTGCTTGCTGTTCCAAGAACTGCGCGTAGCGAGACTTTTTATTATGGATTCCGCACTCTGTCTTTGCACGGCCCTTCCATCGGCCCGCCCGCTCATCCTCACCCTCGCCCACAGGGCTCGTAGAGTGCCAGTCACCAATGGATTTGTAGCCACGATCCAGCAAAACATTATAAGGCACATTGTGCTCCTTGATATACGCTTGCACCTGTGCAAATGACCAATTGGCCATGGGGTTAATCTTGAATACCCCGCGCTCTGAATCCACCTCGATAATGTCCATTTGTCCACGCTGTCCTCCCTGCGATCGCCGGCGACCAGTCAGGACAGCTGTGATGTCGAGGGTATCATACGAACGACCCTGTGGCTCAACCTTGGCAACATAGTCGTACATGTCTTCTGATAGTTCATACAGCTTTCCATAGGTCGCTTCAAACTGCTCGGCCGTCTCAAAGCCGTCAGGCTTGAATGTGTGAATCTTGACACCGTATCGCTGGCGGACACGCTCGACCAGGTCATATGTTTCGGGGAAATGGTAGAGGGTATCGAGGAAGACGAGGTCCACGCTTGGCTTCGCACCAGCCTCCTTATCTAGCTTGGCGAGAATGTCAATGGTGACTAGACCGGAGAGGCCAAAGGCAGTGGTCTGGTAGAGGTTGGGGAATAGAATCTTTGCAAAACGAAGAATGTCTATGGGCCCCATGTTTTCCAATTGCCGATTCAAATGACGTAGATGCTCGGGTGTCAATACCACGTGTGGGAGCTGTGCCGTAGAGTTGACGACCGTAGATGTCCCGGACTCGAAGCCTTCCTTGACAGCATCCAAGCGTGGTGAATTGGCTTCAGAAACCACCGCCGTCGTCGCCTCTGAGCTAGCCATTGTTTTTCTGTCCTTTTTTTAAATTATATGATAATTATGTTTAGTGAATAAAATAACAGCCTCAAAAGAGGAAATGGTTCGAATATGGGGAGGGAATCCTCTTTATACATGGTGAATGATTGTAAATCAAAACGATGGCATCATTTCCATATGGACACGGATGACAAAGGCGTGAGAGGGTTGGTATTGATGACCGATAGCCGTCGGTTTATTATATTTTCCCTTTTACAAGCCCCGAAAAGAGAAAAAGTTTATTTACAGCCAGCTTTTTCTCTCTCACTCTCTCACTTTGCAGGATACCATTTCAATTTGAAAAGACTTTATTTCTTTCTATTTCCTATGAAGCCAATGCCATCATCCCTCTTCCCCAGAAACCCCTTTTAATTTTTTTCCTCCAAAAGGGGGCCTTCTTTTGGGAGGACCTCGACGTCCACAAAAATTGCGTCATTCCAACGCCAAAAAAAAACTTTTCAATCACGACATCGCGCTAGGCCGACTACGGACCCATCCGAAATCCGCTTATATAAGTAGTCCCGCTAAAACACGTGACGATATGATAGCGAATTTTTGGATGGCGGGGATGTGCCATGTGCATGTTGAAGATTTGAATTTTAGATAGCAGAACTGACATCATGTCGATAACATGAAAAAAAACTAGATTTATGAACCTGAATGTAAAAATTCACCACCAAGAAATGGCATTGCATCGAGAAAACCTGCGGCCGTCGACTCATTATGGCATTGATGAAATTGTCGACGATGTCAAGGGAAATGCAATGGTAACATCCATCCATTCCTTTGCCTTTGTGGCGACCATTTTTTACCATGGCCACAAGACAGCGTCCGTCGAGACGGCACCGGAATCGTTTCCCCTCGAGCTCCCGGAAAAGGACACGCCCCGAGACAGTCTCTATGGAGCTTTTGTAAGCCCTCCTTGTGTGTATGCCTTTGTGCAATTGGTGTCGACGTTTACCAAGGGCGCTGCACAGTCAAGTCAGAGGTTTCTCGATGATGATGTGCATCCGTGTGTTGTCGAGGTGTCCTTTGGCCCAGCACTTGGCCTGCCTCTAGATGAGCTGCGTCGTAACGAAGCGCTGGCCAAATTCGAGCAAGAATGGGGTGTTGAGGTGGCTTTGCAGGCCAACTCTCTATGGCGACGCTACCCCCGGCTGGTTGTCTTTGACATGGACAGCACGCTCATCACACAAGAAGTCATTGACATGCTCGCCGAGGCGGTAGCGCCTGATGTGGCTGCCAATGTTGCACGGATCACGCACGAGGCCATGCAGGGCAAGCTGCAGTTCGACGAGGCTTTTCGCGAGCGTGTGCGGCTGCTGGCGGGCCTCTCAGCATCCCTCTTTGACGAGCTGCGGCCACGGCTCGACGTGACACGAGGTGTACCCGAGCTGCTGCGTGCTTTGCGGCGCTTGGGCGTGCGGACGGCAGTTTTGAGTGGTGGGTTCCAACCGCTCACGGCGTGGCTGGCTGGTCAGCTAGGCATCCAGCATGCACATGCCAATGAGGTGGTGGTGGCAGATGGCAAGATTACGGGTGACGTGACGGGCACAATTGTTGGACGAGAACGCAAGTGCGAGCTTTTAAAGCAGATTGCAGGGGCGCATAGCATTGATTTGGCGCAGGCTATTGCGGTGGGTGATGGTGCGAATGACCTGGCGATGCTCGGAGCTGCGGGTCTCGGTGTGGCGTGGCACGCCAAGCCGATGGTGCAGATGCAGGCCGATGTGCGGCTCAATCGGCCATCGCTTCTAGATCTCCTCTATCTTTTGGGATTTACCAAGACGGAGATTCAGCAACTAACTGTAGAATAATATGCCTCCCATGCCATTGAAAAACAGGACTTTTCATGGGCTTACATCAAATTGAGGCACGTCGAAAGTGTACCATCACAGACATGAATCCCCCGTGGCCCGTGCTACCAAAAGCAATGATGCTGTGAATTTGTTGTATCGATTTATTTGAAATTTATCATGATCTACATATGCCGGCTAAAAAATTTTCATGAACCGAGTGGTTCTAGCGCTTACTCTTTTTGATAACCAGAAAAAAACATGGGTCTGGAATACGTATGCTGTAAGAAGCGATAAAGTGAGTCCGTCTCTGGCCATGGAGTAAATGTACTATGGCGGCTATGAATCGGAGGGGTGGAAAAGGCAACGATTTGCACGGCCTGGGCCCCGAACCTAGCCAAGGGGCCAAAAAAAATGCTGCACGAAAATGCAAGAATAAGCACTAGTATCTACCCGCTGAGAACAACAAGGCTGCATGAGTCGATACATGACATGATTGCATTTGAGAATTCTTATAGAAACACGTGACAACAATGGCCCTGCTATTACCGAGGCGGAGAAAAAAACGAGAGAAACATAGGCCGTATGGAGGGAACACAAGCAGGGGTGATTCGTGTTGTTGAGATCGTCCATGTACAAGAAAAAGAATAATGGATTTTGATATAGGCTGGCCTTGTTAGATTTTTGGCTGGGGAGCTGCATGGAAGGCATGGCCAGAGATAACCATAAGGAAAAAATTTCATTAGTTGCTTTTTTGACGAATATACTACTTATGTACCATGAGGTCATCACAATCGGAATCTAAGGCCTTTAAAAAATGTGGCCTTGCCTATAGGCTTACAAGAATTGCCTCTTTTGCCTTTAGTGGTATCCTCTTGTAAAAGTCTCGACCTGCCTTTCAGACTTCTAAAGAGTTATGTAGGAAGAAGAAGCCTTTTCTTTTCCTTTTTCTTTTGACAAGGACAAAATTACAACATCTGCAGAGTATTTGGAAGCTCCAAGGAGTGCAGGTACGGACTTTTAGGACTATAAAACGAAAAAAAAGCCCCTTCCTACGATGACCATCCATTTCTTTCTTTATTAAAGGGGCAAATTGTATGCCGAGAGGAAAACCAAGAAAGAAAGAATAAAGAATAAAGAATAAGGAAATAAGAAAATAAGAAAAGAGGCAAAAAAATAGTTTATAAAGTATAATATCATAAAAAAAGCTCAGAGATTATCCAGTCTTTCGGTAATAGCATCATCCTGATAACAAGCAAGCCTATTATTTTCTTCAAAATCTGCCACTTGCCTCTTGGACCAGAGGGTCCAACGGCCGATGGACCAATCACAACAAATCGGAGTTTCCATTTTTTAGAGCTAGGTCATACTATCTCATGGTAGCCCAGCTACCTTTTTTTCACCTTTCCCTTTTATTATAGAAAGGCCTTGGAGAATGTGACCATGGAAACTTTTTCGTTTTATAATCTCTCATACAAAAAAAATGGCTGTATGGGATCGGTTCAAGCGGGGAGGGCTTCTCCAACCCTTTCGGCTCATCAAAACGGACATTATCAACATCCAAACTCGCTATCGTTCTGACTGGACCACCTTTAACCAGCGAGTTTTGGCTAGTGCCATTTATGTCTTCTTTACCAACATCCTCCCTGGCATTACCTTTGCCAACGATCTCTATGTCTTGACTGGCATGTCATGGGGTGCTATTGAAGTCATCTTCAGCACCGGCCTCTGTGGCATCATCTTCGCCTTGTACGTTTTTTTTTTTTTTTCAAAAATGTCCCGCTAACAAATCATAGTTTTTCCATCCAGCCTCTCACAATCCTCGGTGTCACAGGGCCCTTTTCCGTCCTGGCTGAGCATATCTACTCACTATGCAAAAATTCCTTCCACGTGCGTCCCCCCTTCGTCCTCATCGTTTCTCTCATGCTGACGGAATATAGATTGACTTTCTCCAATTCATGGCTTGGTCGCTGATTCACGCGGCATGGCTTCATTTCCTCCTCGCCATTTTCAATGCCCATGACTATACCATGCTCTACATTACCCACTTTTCTGCAGACATCTTCTCCCTCCTCAACAGCGTCATCTACTTTCAAAAAGCCGTCCTCGTCCTCACCAGAAACGAGAGCGTCGTAGACTTGGCCGGATTCCTCTATTCCATCATTGGCGCCGCCGGAACATGCCTCCTCGCCATCTTCCTCTCCACAGCAGAACACCATTGGGCCCCCTTCCTCGGACGGCACGTGCGGATGTTTATATCAGAATACGCCGCTGCCATTGCCATTATCTTTTTTATTGGCATTCCCCACGCAGGCCGCCTGGCCTCCGTCCAGCAGGAACACTTGCCAGTGCAGACATCTTTCCACCCCACACGCCCCGATCGCAGCACTTTTATCGTCCCCTTTTGGCAACTGCCTGCCCCATGGGTTGTGGCCGCCATTGTCCCTGGTGCTATCATCACCTCGCTCTTCTTCTTTGACCACGAAATCAGCAGCATCATTTGCACCATGAAGCGCTACGGGACAAAGAAACCAGGTGGCTTTGCTTGGGATATTGTCCTCCTTGGCATCACAACAGCCTTGTGTGGCATCCTCGGCATCCCACCTGCCAATGGCCTGCTACCACAAGCACCCCTCCACTCGGAGTCGCTTATGCACACCACCACCAATGAAAAGGGAAAGGAGACCAAGAGCGTTTACGAACAGAGATTCTCGCCGTTGATACAGGCCGGCTTAATCTTGGCCTTTATCTCGCCTCCTTTCCAGCGCCTCCTCGGCCTCACACCGACGTCTGTCTTGGCGGGCCTGTTCATGTTTATGGGGTACCAGTCACTCTCTGTCAATCCTATCCTCACGCGCGTGGCCAACTTTTTGACGCCACCAAAGGAGATCCGCATCGAGCTCCCCGACGGCGTCCGATGGCGCGCCATTCACGGCTATACCTTGGTACAGATTGTATGCACTGGCATCATCTTTGGCGTCACACTGACCGTGGCAGCACCTGCGTTCCCCGTAATTATCATCATTCTCGTCCCCGTTCGACTAAAATTAATGAACCGAATATGGTCCAAGGCAACACTGAAATGGGTAGACGGATGGGCATGCAGGGAAGGCTGTCCAGAAGACGACACCATGCGCGTGTAGCACAAACGTACATACATTCCAATCTATTCTTCTTCTTCTTCTTCCACTTTTGCTTTCATGCTGGCCGTGGTTTTTTTGTTAGATTTGATGTAGCCAGCCCGCTCCAGAGCTTCGTGCTCCTCCTCCTCCATAAGCCCCCCTTGTCCCTTGCTCTTGTCAATCATTCGTCGTACAACGGTCGGCATAAACGCAGTCACAGCCTCCTTTTGCAGGTCTCGAAGCACCGGCTTCGCCTCATAAACAGTCTTTACCTCCACGGGTTTCTTCTCCTTTTCCTCCTTGTCCGCTTGCGTGCTCTGTGCGCCCTCGGGTACCATAATATGCCCGTGTTTGGCCCGTTGTTTCGCATGCCACGCGTCTAGATACTCTTTCGGAATCGGTGGAGGCGTATCTCGCGGCATTGGTATCCTCTTTACGTCTTCAGGCACATTTTCATCGCTCTCACTCTCCTCAAACTTTCTCTTGGCAGCAGATGCACCCTGCTCACGCCGTTCTCTCGGCACAATCGGTGCCCCAACGGCTGCCCTCGCCTTTGTCACTGCCTTTAATTCCCTTTCTAGGCCCTCCAGGACCTGTTTTTCGTGCGAAGTGAGGCTCCCGCCACTCGATGTAATGGCCGTGAGCTCCTCAATCTGCTTGCGTATCCTCTCGGGGTTCTTTTTGGCCAACCGTTCATTTCGACTCGCTACAACTGTTGCTTTTCCTTTATATTTTGTTACTTGCGTTTCTTTTTGAATCTATTCCGCATACCTTTCTTGATGGCCTTGGCCTTGTCTGCCTTCCGCTGTGCCTGCACAGGGTTATACTTGCGTTCCTTGACCATTGCTGCCAATCATTCACCCACAACGCGTCTTTTCGTCGCCAGACAGGGCTGCTTAGTCATACACTATCGAATCACCCCCCTTTTCGACCAGCCCTGTCATGCGAGGGTACATGGAGAGTGACCCCTGTGGCGCACACGTGATGTGGCTGAGGGCTAGCACCCACAAAAACGGCGTCAAAAATTCAGCCTCCACATTTGTCATATCTGCCTTGGAAAAAGACGTCCTCTTTTGCTTGCAACGTTTTTCACATATCGCAACAATGGGTAAAGTTCACGGTTCCGTACGTGCAGCGACGCGCTTATGCCGACCTTTTTTTATGCTAACAAAATCAGCTCGCCCGTGCCGGCAAAGTCAAGTCGCAGACTCCTGTAAGCAAAAGCCGCGACGAATAAGAACAAAAAGAGGCGACGACTAATCCCATACGTAGAAAGTGGAGGCTCAGGAGAAGAAGAAGCTGCCCAAGGGCCGTGCCAAGAAGCGTCTTCAGTACACTCGCCGTTTCGTCAACGTGACCCTCGTTGGTGGCAAGCGCAAGGTACGTCGAGTCAAGGAAGGAGCGACTGCGTGTGTGCGTGCTAACGTGGTAATAGATGAACCCCAGCCCCAGCTCATAAGATGCTGTACGAACGTCACGACTGCCCTAGTTTTAAAGGGACTTTTACTTAAAGAAATACAATATTTTTTTCAAAGTGCATGGCATTGTAGTGCTACTCTAGTAACAAAAGAGAAGGAAAAGAGACAAGGTAAAAAAAGAAAAGAAAGGATAATGAGTGACTCTCAAAACATAAAGTAAAAAAAAAAAAGAAAGAATATTGTACAAGTGTTAATGGCTTTTTCGCACAAACATGCGGGTGAGAAGCGTCTCTTTGGGCACGTCATCCTGCTTGACCACGGCCGATGATGTGCTCATATTCTTCTTGCGTCGATCTGATGCTACCACAGGGGCCTCGCTCTTACGACGGGTAAAAAAGTTTTTAAATCTCTTGACGACGTCGGGGGCTTCGTCTTCCGTATCGTCCTCGAATACAGACACGTCTATACCCCCCGTTTTGTACGCTACATCGCGGTAAGACTTGGCCGTGCGTGGCCGTGCTGGCTCTGCTTTGGCCTCTCCCGTCCGTGAGAAGGACCGGCTGCGTGACCGGATATTACCCAGGGACGTATGGCCTCGGAGCGTCCGTTGTTCTTCGGATGGTGGGAAATGCTGAAGAAACTTTCGGTGTCTCTGCAATTCCTCCTCCCATACCGTCTTTTTATCGTCCTTGTCCACAGACCCTCCACGGGACCGAGTCTCACTTTTTCGTGGTGACGACCGGCTCGACCGTGGAAAAAAGGAGCGAGCCGCCGAGTCCATGGGTGGTGTGGCCGGCAGAGTGCTGTTGCGTTTCGGCATGACAAACGTCTCGCCTGTGCATGGTGGTGATGGTGGGACTCTGAGTGCATCTGGAATGGCTGTCACCGGCAATGGTGGCAAAGGGGCTTGGTTTTGATCCACGGCCTGCCGTAAATGGGGCATGGAGCGACTGGGGCTTAGTGTCCGTGGCGATATGGGGGACGGCAGTTCGCTGGGGGGTGTTGGACGGGGCGTCAGACGCAGACGCACAGGCGGCTTTGCTTTATTGGGCGTCTTTTGCATTCTTCTCTGGTGCAGCGTTGTCTGACTGGCTTCTGAATGGGCCCGTTCCTTGCGAGGCACGGAATGGGAATGGGAGCGTATGCGGGCCGTCTTTTTTTCCTCGCCCCCTGTCTTGACTTCTGTCTTGACATCTGCCTTGGCCTCTGCCTGGACGTTTTTGCCTTCTTTGCAATCCAGTCTCGAGTCGAGCTTGCCATCTGCCTTGGGGAAGCCAATCATGGGGGACATGATTTCGGGCGTGCTGGCTCCCGACCATTGCGAGGCATCCACTTGGGTGGATGCCGTGGAAAGTGTGCTGCACTCGCTGTCACGACGAATGGCGGCAGGGGGCTTGGCGCCATAGCGAGCCATGGCTACAGGGGGCCCAGCATGGCCTGTTTGGCTCTCGGCAGATTGGGATCGATTTCGAATCTCACCATAGCTAGGCCTGTAGGGGAGATACCCATGGTTGTCTGCAACAGATGCTTGTCGACGTCTTGTCTCCATCCTACCGAAATTTGTGCAAGTATCAAAAACAAAAAGATGACGACAAGGATAGGGAATGAATACGTTTTATTGGAAAAAAATAAAAGAGTAAAGGAAAAAAGAAATGAAATCGCTAGTAATGAGGATCCTCGAGAAAGCAAAACATACAAATCTTTTTCCGTCTCGAACATTATATTCCACAGACATACACCCACCATTCGTATCCCTAGAGCCCTCCTCCTCCCTCCTCTACAGGACGCCACAAGTGTCAAGTACAGGGAAAAAAAAACAGCAACAGTAATAAGAGCTGTGTGTGCGACGGTAAGGAATGGACACAATAGATAGTAGGTCTTGGGATTCCATGGAACAGCATATTTGAACCATCTTGTGTAGCCTAAAGCCACGTTTTCTTTCTTTTTTTTTTCTACTGTTTTCTTTTTTGTTGGTAGCGATGAAGCTATACAGGCAATGGAATCCCCCCCCAATCCTCCCCATGTTCATGAGAATGTGGAGCTTCTTTTGTGCCATTGGAATTATAGACTATTGCATGACGGAACCAATCCCTAGATCAGACATTGATGACAATTATTCTTTCTCTTCTCCTGAATGCAAAACAAGAAAAACAAGAAAAAACAAAAGAACAAAAAAAAGAGACAGGCCTTGGTCGAGCCTTTTTTTTTTCTCTTTCTTGGAAGCTTCGGAAGGGTAAGACAAGTACAAAAAGGGCCTTTTTTTCCCTCCTTCTCGAGTATGCAGGTATGTACATGATGTAAAAAAGGAAAAAAGGAAGAAAAGAGGGAAAAGAGAAAAAAAAGAGAAAAAAAAGAGAGAAAAGAGAGAGAAAAGAGAGAAAAGTCTTGGATGAATGAGACGGACGAGAATGAGGGGCATGTCATCAGAAACGCGAGAATATAGGGAGAGAGTTCTTTCTGCTCCCTTTTCTGTTTAGCTTTACACTTTTTGTTTACTTTTTTTCTCTTTTCTTCCTTCTTTGCATCTGTTATTTTTTCCCCTGGAAAGCATTTTGGCCGTTTGTCCGGGACAAAGAGCGGGAGAATGGCAGCTATGCAACACGTGTTCGTAGTGAGGATGGATGTTTTTGGTAGGTGTCGATCATCGACAACAGGGATGACTGCCGTGCTGGACCCAAGTGACACCTGGGGATCCCTTTGTACTGCCCGAGGTTCGACTCCCGAGGGGGTTTTACTTTTCTTTTCTTTTTTTTTTTTTCATGCATTATTGATCGGTTTGGGGCAACACAAACAATGCGGTTCGTTTCAGATGATTTGCATTTTTTCCAAGGCTTTCTTAACCGAGCACGCAAGTGTTACAAATGCCACTGCATTTCAACAAGAACACAAATGGATTAGGCAGTAGTAGATGCTATAATAGTGACAAGAAATTTACAATAAATAAAAAAAAATTAGAAAAAAGAAACTAGAAATTGGCAGACGGATTGGATGGCTGTCCGTGGTGATTGGGCGTCGCGTTGAAGTGGTCGACGTGCGGCCGTTCGCCAACAGCATCGACATAGTCCTGCAGCTCGCCCTCGTCCACGACCTGGCGCGAGCGACGCCGCCACACAAAGAAGGCAATGGCCGCAAGGATCAGAGCGCCACCGACGCCCACACAAACGCCAATGATGATGCTGCGCGTGCTGTGAGACATGCCCGAAGAGCCGCCCTTGGACGGCGCCAGCGACGTCGTCGGCGTCGTCGGCACACGCGATGTTGCCAGCGACGTGGAGCCGTCCGAACGCGTCTTCGTCACGACGAACGTGCTTGTCGATACGGACGGCGGCGTGGACGCTGGCGTCGACGCTGTGGGCGTGGATGTCACCGAGGGAGGTGTCGACGATGGCGACGAGGACGGTGGTGTCGACGGCGGCGTGCTGGACGAAGACGGCGTCGAGGGACTGACCGAGGGCGGCGTTGAAGACGTGGGCTTCGACGAGGGCTTTGACGACGGGGACGTCGATTTAGACGACGGCGTGGACTTGGGCGTCGCGGGCTTGGACGACGGCGAGTCTGATGCCGACTTTGGCGGCGTCGAAGAGCTGTTGGGCCCGTTTTTGGCGGCAGACGAAGGGGCCGCTAGAGGAGAGTCGGAGCCGATAATTTTGTCGGCGCGAGGCGCAAGGTCGCCATTTTGCGCCTGGGGCACGAGACGGAGGGCGTCCACGGATGTCTCGAGGGACAGCGCCAGGAAGAGCGCTCGGAGGACGTTTCGCGGGAGCATCGTTCTTTTCTTTCCGTTTCTCTTCTCTTTTCTCGTTCTCTTTCTTCCTTTTTTCTTTTCTTTCTTTTTTTCTTAATCGTGCCTGGTTAGAGAAAATAAAGATTGTGACTGGGTAACAAAAGAATGGCGACAATACAAAAGAAAAATGGAAACGAGTGTCCTTTTCGTCCTAATGAAGAAAAGTTTGCGTGCGAGTTGGATGAAACGAGTGCAAGGGGAAAACTTGAAAAGGAGTGAGCAGGGTACACGACAGGGTACCCATCGGCAAAACCACTGCTCGACGGACCCGCTGGAAAAAATAAAAAACGGGGCCCGTTTAAACCACTGTCAGTACCCCAAGCCCCGACTCCACGACAGACATGGATGCCAATGCGAATAGGCTGCCATTGCACGCGGCTACCATTCGTTCTCTCACCTTTGCAGCGTCTCACCGTTCCTCTCTTTTGTGCTTTTTTGTGCACCTCACATCAGACGCAGTCGACGTTGGGTCACGTGCGCGCCGTTGGCCGGAACGGTACGAATCGATGTATCCTACGCGCTTCGACCTCGGGACGTTGCCTTTTCCACCGTATCGATGCAGGCCGTGTGCATCCGGGCGCGCACCGTTGGCCGTGTTGCACATTATAATGCATTGTTGTTGTCCCAACCCGTTCGCGGCGTTTCGGAGCGGGTGGTGTCGCTTGCTATGACGTCACCAGCACAGTCTCTGTAACCGTGTGGCTTGGCCATCGCGATGATCCACGGCGTTGATGGGCTCTATACGAGATTCCTCTTTGTCGAGCGTCTATTCATAATCGCGTCGCTCCTTCAGAAAAAGGACCCACAAATAGATGACATAATCACGCACGGGCAAGCTGCTTTGCTAAGCAATGGCCCTTTTGGAGTCTCCCGAGGCAAAGATTAGAATGGCCAAGGGAGCATCGAATTACCAGCTATGGGCCAAGATGCTGGCAGGGTATGTGGAAGACACCCACAGAGAAAGACTGACGGGGGAAGCGGCGCCGTGATGTGCGTGGGCGGGCCGGCATTGACAATGTACTTGATGCCTACAGACGAAGAGCTTGTGAAGCGCTACAACCCGGAGCTTCGGAAGCGGAGTGCCGAGGGCCGTGAAGAGCGGGTAGCCGAGTTCAGCGAATGGCTCGGAAACCTCAAGCGACAAGCGGCCATCAATAAACCAAGTACGCAGTCTTTTTCTCTTTCTCTTTTCTTTCATTTCTAATGAACAGTATGGGTTGTGCAGGAAGAAGAGGCCAGGGCGGCGCGGGAGGCTAGAGCGAGGGAAGCACAGCGACAGGCCGAGCAGGCTGAGAAACAGCGCCAGGAACTGCGAAGGGAAGCAGGCCTGGGAAGCCGCGATGCGTAGATCATAGACAGTACCCCAATGTATCTTTTTCGATGACATAAGGTGGAGATGTGTCACGTGCACGGGGAGGGGCAAAAAATAGAACGCACAATTTGGCAGCTGCTGTCGATTGGCTCCGATTTTCTCAAGGACTCCACTTTGTGAATCTTTTCGCGGACGCAGGCTTTCCCTATTGTCTTTGCATTTGCAGACTCTTTTGACGACAGTGACCGACGAGACCCGAGGTAGGTCGCGTCCCGTTTTTTTTTCCAAAAAGGCCTCCCCTGGCAGCCGGGTTCTGCCGTGGCAAGGCACGATGGTCCCCGTAAGGGTTTTGAGAGGGGCGCCATTACATAATCTTGACAAAAAAAAAGCCCCAACGCAATTTTCATCAGCAACTAACGTCCCTTGACAGCTTGAGGCAATCGCAGTGCGCACAGAGAAGACAAGATGGCCCAGGAATCGATGGAACAGAAGATGGCCAAGCTTGGCTACGGCAAGGCCACCACAAACAGCGGCCGCCGCTTGAAAAAGGCGGCTCGCAAGACGGGCGACAATGTCGACCAGAAGCTGCAGGCGACGCTGACGAAGCTCAAGGCCGAGCCCTACAACGGCGTGACCGAGGTCAACATGTTCCGAGAAGACGGCAAGGTCCTCCACTTCCAGCCGGCGTCGGGTAGGTCCTTTTGCTCTTTTTGTCCTTGTCCGTGTATTTCGACACTAACTGTGGTACAGTCCAGGCTGCGCCCAAGAACAACACGTTTGCCGTCTACGGCAAGCCTGTGGAGAAGAACCTCATGGAGCTCCTGCCCAACGTCCTCAACCAGATTGGGCCAGACTCTCTGCCACTTTTGCGCAAGTTGGCCGAGTCGTACCAGTCGACCCAGGGCGGTGCTGCCAAGGCTGCGGATGACGCGGAGGAGGCTGAGGATGAGAACGACATCCCCGACCTTGTGGAGGGCAACTTTGAGGAAAGCGAGGTCAAGCCCGAGTAAGGATTACATACCAGTTTTTTCAAAAAAAAAGAAAGAAACAAAGAACAAAAAATGAGCGGCATTTGAATAGATGTGTTTAGAGGGACATCCCCCAGTCATTGTCTCCATCATTCTGTATCCATCCCTGTAGCGCCTCTGTGCGGACCCGCGTCTTGACATGGCGCCGTGCTGCCAGCAGGGGGCTCTGCTTGATCTCTGCGTAGACATCTACCCACAAAGCCTTGCAGAGGCGAGCATTCTCAGGACACCGTTCTGCCAGCTGTCGAGCCATGGCCCATTGCTTGCGCCTCGACACGGCACTGGCACCCCTCAGGTCCTGTGCCTTGCGTCCACGCAGCACACCATTGACGAGACACTCGCTGACACCACTGCTTGTCCAGACGGCCGAGAGATTGCTGCTCACTGCACCTTTGTGGCTGCGGGACGAATAGGCAAACTCTTGCTCTGTCGTGGACACGTGCAGTGGCAAAAAAGCATGCCCATCCTCCCACGTTGTCTCAGAAAGGCCCTTCATTCTGTGGTGGAAACACCGCTGACACCCTGTTTCTGTATACTGTGACGCAGGCAGCACCAGTGTTTTTATATACAAACCTGGACTGGGCGCCATAAAGAGGCTCGTAACACTCGACAACAGAGATGTGCACTGTTTCATGGTGATTTTATCCGAACACGACTTGGACCGTGTCGCGGGTGCATCGCTACGGCCCGGCTTGCGCCGGACTGTCCCGAGCTGTGAAAAATATCCCCGTCCAGCAAGTCCTCCTGGAGACTTTGTAGATAGCTCGTCCCAAGGCGATGCGTCTTGCTGGGACGCCATGGTGAGCTCCATGCTGGCATCACCGCCTTGCATTAGTTTACATATGTCTTTGCAAAAACATACAGGGGGCTTCGGAGCCGTACATGTGGAGGGATGCCTCGTCGTTCCATTGGAATGGTCTCTCACCATTGCAAGGTGATACAAATAGAGACGTCCCTGTCTGGAGACACTGCAGGCATTCATCGAGCAAAAACCGGTGGAAGGCTCGGAGGGCAAGGACTTCGGCGTGCCAGTCATGGATGCCAACGCCCTGATTCATGGGCAATTTTGCCATGGGAAGACATTTCATGCCTGTGCTTCTTCATTAGCCTCGACGAGCCACCGTCCTTGTACCCACGCCAATGCAAGACACATGTATTCACCATCGACTTTTGTTTATTATTATGACTATAATTTTACGTTTTACAAGTACATACGCTCCGCAACGATGCCGCTAAGGGGAACCCATTCCTGTACGCCATTGGTCCGACGAGCAGGCTTCCTATTTGCCGGGAGCTTTGCAAATGCGCCCAGCACGGCCTGGGCAATCGCGTCCGCCGTCGACATGGCCATGCTCTTGCCCGTTTCAAGTCTCGGTATGGAGCTGTAGCAAAAGTGGAGACAGCTGAATGTCACGTGCAGATCTTAGGTGGAAGCCGCCGTGGACCAATGGGCGGGCGTGTAGCGGGGTGAGATTCGCACAGAATGAATTTTTATCCCTGGGCAGGCCCACAATTTCGGCGGTCGTGACGAAAAAACGACGACTGGTTGGGACTCGCTCCACGACCATCACGACCAACGACATAATCGACCGTCACAATGAGAACCTACGACGATACATTCTCTGGTCAGAAGATCTTCCCCGGCAAGGTTAGTTTTTACTTTAAACGGCCCCAAAAACGCAGTCGTTGGGAGAAGCGAGGCAAGACGAGCGCAAGCGCCGGGACTGCGCACACACAAGAACAGCATGCCGCAACCGGCCAGCACGAAGCCAAGGCATCGCAGACGGCGACGCAGGAGGGACGGGGAGAAGCGAGAAAGCAAGAGAGCGAGAAGAGGACAGGAGAGAAAAGAACGGCCGACGACACCAGACGGCAGCTGGCGCGACTCCTGACGACAACAGGGGCCATGTGACAATGGCATGTGACGAGGGACAGGGCTGACGGGTGTTTAGGGCAAGCTGTACGTGCGTGGCGACAGCAAGATCTTCCGTTTCCAGAACGGCAAGTCGGAGTCGCTGTTTCTGCAGCGCAAGAACCCGCGCCGCATCTCATGGACGGTTCTCTTCCGGCGCCAGCACCGCAAGGGCATTTCCGAGGTACGTGCCACGTGACGGCACACGTGCAGGACTAACGCGCTGTAGGAAGTGGCCAAGAAGCGCAGCCGCCGCACTGTGAAGGCGCAGCGTGCGATTGTGGGCGCCTCGCTGGAGGTGATCAAGGAGCGGCGCGCGATGCGTCCAGAGGCACGGGCTGCGAAGCGTGCTGAGGACATCAAGGCGGCCAAGGCGAAGAAGGATGCCGCGGCCAAGGCCAAGAAGGCCAGCCAGGCCAGCAATACCAGCCGGAGCATCCAGAGCAAGCAGGGCAGCCGTGGCGCACAGGTCAAGGTGCAAGCCAACACCCGCTAGGTAGAAACACGCCGTAAACGTATGTACAATGGGGGACTTGAATAAAAAAGAGTTATGCATGCACAGGCAGCTTGTGCAGATACCCGCAGGGGTACGTGTCGAGGACGGCCGAGACTGTAAAATTTGGCAGGCGCCTTCCCAACGAGCCCGGCCAGCTGCGCCAACAAAAACAGCGCCTGCATAGAGCCCGCATTTTGGCCGTTTTGGCGGGGTCGCGACGCACGTATCCGCAGCATCATTTTGTCCTCTCTCCTAGGAGCCATGGTATACTTACGACAGTCGTCTCTCGGGGGCCTGAAGCGCTACAAGTACTCGGGCGTCGACCACAGCCTCGTGTCCAAGCACGTGCTGAAGCCATTCTACGCAAACTATGTCCTGCCGTGCTTCCCGCTGGGCATGGCGCCCAATCTGATTACGCTGTCGGGCTTCATGTTTGTCGTGGCCAATGTGCTGACGCTGCTGTGGTACAACCCCACGCTGGACCGCGACTGTCCGCCGTGGGTCTACTACAGCTGGGCCCTGGGCCTCTTTCTCTACCAGACCTTTGACGCCGTCGACGGCGCCCAGGCGTACGTCTCGTTTTTTTGCTTTGGATGGAAACTCACCCCGCAGCCGCCGCACGCGCCAGAGCGGCCCCCTGGGCGAGCTGTTTGACCACGGCGTCGACGCGCTCAACACCGCCCTCGAGGTGCTGCTCTTTGCCGGCTCGCAGAACCTCGGCCAGGGCTGGAAGACGGTCGCCGTGCTCTGCTTCTCGCTCATGACCTTCTACGTCCAGACGTGGGAGGAGTACCACACGCGCACGCTGACGCTGGGCATTGTCAACGGCCCCGTCGAGGGCATTCTCCTGCTCGTCCTCGTCTACGCACTCACCGGCGTCCTTGGCGGCGCCTCCTTCTGGCAGCAGCCCATGCTGGCCACCCTCGGCGTGCCGCTGGCGTACGTCCGTCTGCTGCCGGCGCTGCTGCAGGACCTCTCCTTCACCGAGTGGTACATGGTCCAGGGCGCGCTCGTCATTGCCTACAACACGACAGACTCGGCCCGGACGGTCCTGCGTGTCTGGCGCCAGCAGGACCGGCAGGGCCGGCAGGGCAGCCCGGACATGGACCACAACGGCCGCCGACACCCCCTGCTCGGCCTCGTGCCCTTTGCTGCCACCTGGGCCCTCGTTGGCGCCTACCTCTTCCTGCAGCCCCACATCCTGCACGCCCACCTCGTGCCCTTTGCCTTTTTTGCCGGCATCATCAACGCCTACTCCGTCGGCCAGATGATTGTCGCCCACGTCTCCTACCTGCCCTTTCCCTACGCAAACGTCCTCGCCCTGCCCCTGGCCTGCGCCGTCCTCGACGCCCTCGGCCCCTTCCTCCGGGAGGCCCTCGCCCTGCCCGGCTGGCAGAGCGTCCTCGGCGACGGCGTCTACCAGGTCGCCTTTATGTTCTGCATGCTGGGCATGGCCATTGGCGTCTACGGCTCGTTTGTCGTCGACGTCATTGTCACCATTTGCGACCACCTGGACATCTGGTGCCTCACCATCAAGCATCCCTACGTCGAGGACGCCAAGAAGAGCATCTGATACTCGGTATGTAATTATGGAAGAATATAGTATATACACAAACTATACACAATGCACAAATAAATATGCACGCTACAAGTTACAGCAGCTCGTCCGTCTCGGGAAGGACCTCCGCCATCACGTCTAGGATCGTGCCTTCTGCATACACGGGCCCCTGTCCGTCGCACACGGCATGCTTACTAAGTCGCTGACAAAGCAGCTGCGTGTCGAGGCGACCGATGTGTGGCCGGCTCAGGACAAAGTCCCACGCCGCACCAGCGCCAAGCAGCCGCTCGCCATCCTTCATTGTGATGCGGTAGATGGAGCCCCGACCCCTGTGGCTGCCAATGAGCTCCGTGACAAACTGCGCCCGCATTGTCTGCGCCGTCAGGTCGGCATGCACTGTGCCGCCTTGGGCGGGGCCCGTCGTTTCGCGCAGCAGATTCTTCTCTGCGTTGGCGCTGCTGAGGGCGTGCCGTAGCTTCTGAATCTCCTGGTCCTTCTGGTCGTGCGCAGCTTCCATTTCTGTCAACCGCTCCTCCAGTTCCTTCACATGTCGCTCCTTCCTTTGCCGGAACGCCCGTTGTCTGATGAGTAAGAAAGAAAGAATGCAAAAAAAAGAAAAAAAAGAAAAAAAACGTACGCAGCTCTGTTTTGTGCCTTGCGGCGGTTTGGCTTGTCCTCGTCCAAGGACCGCTTGGTCTCGTCTTCGCCGCCGGCAGGAGGCATGACCTGCGAGAGGGGCGGCGATGTCAGCGGATTGGCCAAGGCGTCTTGGTGCAATGCAGAGCTAAAGGGGTCGGCAAAGGCATCGGTTGGGAAATTGGCAAAGGTAGTGGGCTAATGTTGTGTCAGCTTGCTCTCGTAGATGCTTACAATACGCACGGCAAAGTCGTCGGCCGTTGGAGCTGGAGGGGTCATGCCCAGCGGGTACGGAGCGGCGTAATTATAATTGTTCATTTTTTCTTTTGATGGGGAGAGAGCTCTGCGAAATCAGGATGGAGACTGGATGCAATGGCAAAAAGGCAAAAATAAAAAAAGTACAAAAAACATCAATCCGTCTCCATGGCACTAGAGTGCGCAGCTCAAATCAAAAGTGGGGACCACGCATGACATGGGGGAGCTCAAAGCTAAACCCATCTGGGAGCCTTTTTGCTTTTTTTTTTGCTTTTTTTTTTATTCTGGGAACCATCACATGGCATTGAAATTTATGTGTAAAAAAAACGTGTAAAAAGTCACTATACCACATCATCGCCCATCATCTCTTGTGCATCCCCGTCCATCCCATCGCCCTCTAAAAGTGCCTCCTCTATAGGCTTTTCGGTCACTGCCAATGAACCTCCGCCTCGGCCATGCTTGACATACCGCCCCGAGGGCCCTACAGGCCGCGTCCACCGTCCAGGCGCCCGCTTCCGTGTCTCCATGGAAAACCACGACGCCACCTGACTCACCTTGGACACCACGGGCCCAGCCTTGGATGCCATGCTTGCAATGGACGGCAGCGTATTGCCAAACATGTTCTCGGCCCGGGCCTTTTCGCTCATGGACAGGATCGAGTGCAGCTGCACCAGCACCGTCCGGAGCTCAGACTCGCGTCTGGCGTCCAGTGCATCCGTTGGGAACACATTCATCAGCTCCAGCAGGTCCTTGGCATGCGTGCCCTGAATATCCGCCACCTCCCGTAGCCATAGAATCTCCTCGTCCCGGCTCTTGAGCTTGCTTCCACTCTCTGGGTCCACGGTCGCCACCACTGCCTCAAGCTCATCTATACGGACTTGTCGAGCCTCCAGCTGCTCCTGCAACACGGCAACCGATTCCCAAAGTGCCCGCGACGATGGCTTGCCCTCATCGACGTCTTTTTCCTTTTCTTTTTCCTTTTCTTTTTCCTTTATTTCCTCCCCAGCATGTCCCTGGGACGCCCGGGACACCTGTGCTTGAAGAGACGCCTGGATGGCCTTCTTGATGTCTTCCATCATCTGCAGTCGCTCCACTTGCAGCGTCTGCACACCATCCGTTTCCTCCTTACGCAGCCGTGCACACTCGGCCCGGAGACGCTCATTCTCCTCCTCCAATGCCGTCTTTTCACCCTTGAGTCGATCGGCTTCCACCACCAGCTGGCTCTTTTCCTGCTTCAGAGAGATATTATCCTCCCTGAGCTGCTCAGACCGCTCCTTCATCACGTCACTCACGCGCTGCGACGACGCTGTCGCCGATTTATATAGTGTCTTCTCGGCCTCCAGTCTCGCTTCTAGCACCTCCACACGGGCTTTCATCTTGCAATTCTCTGTCACAACATCCACCATTCGCTTCTCCGACTCGGCCAGATCCTCCTGGAGCGTCTTCATGTGTCCCCGCACCAGCGAGTTTCTTTCCTCCAGCTGCGCCTGGTAGGCCGCCACCGACGCCTTCATCGCAATCAGCTGCTTCTCCCGCGCCTCCAGCTCCCCTCGAAGACGTGCCTCTTCCGACTCGTTCTTCTGCCGTAATTGATCACCCACAGTCCTCGTAATCCTCTCCACAAGCTCGTCCTGTCCTGTCAGGACCGTCGTCTTTTCCCCTACACTCGCTTCGAGAGTCTCCATTGTCCGTCGCATCATGGCCTCCATCTCGGCCATTTTACCAGACACCTGGCTCTGCGCCGTCTCCGTATGCTCCGCCATCTTTGCCACGGCCTCGGACGTGATCTGCCGCATATATTCATTCCGGTTCGGCCGCGACGGCAGAACCGCTTCCATGTCGTCCTCGTCGTCTGCATCACTATAACAAGATGGAGGCGTTGGCTGTCTCTCCGGCCGCTCCTCCACACGCTGCAAAAGCGTCTCACAGAAGACGGCTAGCTGTGAGGAGAGAATATCAAAGGCCTGCGACACGCTCGCCGAAACTCCTTCATCCAACTCGCTCACAGAAAAGTCACAGTCTGTCCGCTCCACTGGCTGTTGCGACGATGCTACGGGCGTTGCCGGCGGTATATACTGCTCATTCCGCGACTTGTTCACGCCATGCGAAGCCTCCGCACTCAGCGCCCGCATCACCTTGTCAATCTGGTCCATGGGCATCTCATCTGCATTCTCCATCTCCTCCGTCAACGCCTTGCTCACGGCCTCTTCCGGGGCAATAGAGAACGGTGTCGACAGCTCTGAAGCCGTCTTGCCATCCCCCATCTGCGGCGATCCAGAGCCCCCCAGCGTATGTGCAGACGACGACATGGACACCGGTGCTGGCTTCTCCATGCTTTCCACAGCATCCGTCGCAAAGCGAGACCCCGACAGGCCCGTCTTCCTCTCCGGGAGAGCATCAGGGGAAACAGGCGTTGGTGGAAAGACTTGCTTGATCCTCGGATGGTCAGGCGTCTTCTTGACAATGACAGTTGCCTCTCCTGTCGCATCACCATGAAGCACACTATCAAATGGCTCGTCTTCCCTTTCCTTCTTTTCCTTTGTTTCCTTTGTTTCCTCCTTTTCCGCTTCCTCCTCTATCAGCATCGCCTCTGGAGCTACCGACTCGGGCGCTGTAACAGATTCCACTTGCTCTTCTTCGGGGACCTCTTCTGGAATCGCTGCAGGCACGCTGCTAGATTCTGGCTTGGGAGCGTCTTGAAGGGAAGTTTCCGGCGACACCCGAATGGCCGTCATTGGTGGTGGCTCCATTGGCGAACCGTTCCCTGCTTGCAGTGGCTCCCGTGTCTTTTCTGGTGGGAATGTCCATGTCGACGGCGCGTACTCTTGAGCCTCCTCTATTGGCACAAGACTCAGCGGACTTGGCTTTGTCAATGGAGCCTGCGACGGTGCAGAAATGGTGGGTGTAAAGGGCAGCGCTGTCGCGGAAAACGACGACTTTCGTGGCTGCATGTCCAGTAGAGAAGGCTGTTGGAAGGGCATGAACTCCCTGGTCCTTGTCTGGTCAAATGTAAACGTCTTTCTGTGTCCGTTTGGCGGAGGAAAGGGCGAAAACTGCGTAGGCCAAGTCTGCATGTCTGGTGCCAATTGGCTTGTCTCTGCCCGGAATGGATCCGCCATGGAGGCGGACGAAGACATGGGACTGGGGTTGCCAAACTCGCGGTGGAACTGGCCCTCCAAATGGTAGTTATCAGAGGCCTTGTTGTGCGTCTCCGGCAGAGGTGGCAATGAGGACGGCGTCATGTTGCGTTGGTAGAGCGATTGCGCACGTCCATGACCATACCCAGGACCCCCTGCTCCGAACCGAGACGGCATCTGAGGGCCAAAGGAGATGGATTGGTTGTTGCGTCGAGCATTGGCCTTGAAAGCCGCCATAGGTCCATTCATGGGAAAGGGGACGTCGCTTCGGACAGGAGAGGGCAGAGTCTGTGCTAGTGGGAAAGGAGCGTAGCCAGAGCCACGGCGGACTCGTTGGGGGTCAAATGGAGTGGCCATGGATGGTGAAAACGACCTCGCTAGAGGATTAGGTGTGTAGTTGGCCATGGCATTGGGCGCGAGTGTGTGAGTACTCGACGACGGCGATAGTGCGTGCCCCTCGGGCTCCTTGCCGCCAAATGACACGCCCAGCATGCTCAGTTTGGCCTCGATAAGGTCATTTTTGTATTTTTCCCATGCGTCTGGGTCGGGGAGACAAATAACAGGCTTCGCCTTGGGAGCACTGGCTACATCCTTCATCGTCGGCCATTGTGCGCATCCCGTAGCCTGTTCGCTCAAATCAAAGCCGTCCACGGAATAGCCCAAGTCCCGCCAGGATTGGAACATTCTTCCCGTCTCTTCCTCTGTCAATGGCATTTTTTCATACTCCACACTCGGGATCTTGATGGCAATCGTCTTTCCCTTTTGTCTCACTCTCTTCTTGGTGGTCTCCTTTTCTGCTGGACTTCCCTTGGCCACTGCCTCGTCAGGGCGCTTTGGGAGGGTCTTGTAGAGGTCTATTTTGGCCTCGCCAGACGTCCTTCGGGGCGTTGTCAGCCCCGAGACGCTAGTGCTGGCCATGGCTTCGTCCGCTTCTCCAGACGTCTCTGTGCTTCTTTCCAGCGTTTCCGCTGCTTCTGAGACGGTCCTTGGCGACAGCGCTTCCCGAATGGTGACTATTGTGCTTTGGGAAACGTGCCGTCGCTCCTCGGGCCGAATTGTCTCCAGACTCGACATAAAACGCAGCTTGGGATGCCCCTCGAGCACACGCGGTGGAAAGGCAGGCGACTGTTCCAGAGACCGTCCTGGCGTTTCCGTCACGCGGTCGTTCGTTTCGCTCGAATACTCCCCTTCGCTGTCGCTGAACCAGTTTTGAGACTCGCCTTGATGCTCTCCTGCCGTGTGTCTGCGGATCCAGTCCTCCGTCAGTCCAGTCGCCTGCTGGTGCGCTCTCTGCACAAGAACAGACGCAGGCGTCACGGCCACCGCAAGACTTTGGCTGTCAGCGGCTCGAACCTGCCGCAAAAACGGCGTTTCAATGGACAATCGGTGCAGGGGCGTGTCGCTGTCGTCGCTGTCGTCGCTGTCGCCCCCACTCTCACTGGTGCCAGTGCCGTCTTGGATGAAATCCGTCTGGGCTCGTTGATAGGGCGATCCCCAACTGCTGGTTACGAAATTGTCTTCTAGCGACGGGGCTTCTTCGTCATACGACCTGTTGGCAGGACTGGCGTACAGCAGAGAAGCTATGCGGTCGGGCAATTGCGCTGCGGGGATCCCGAGCACATGCGGCGATTGTCTTGCGTCCAGAGTCGATGCCAAAGACCACGCTGGCGACACTTTTGGCGACACAAACGCGCGGTTTTTGGGTGTTGTGGGGGTTGCAGGCCGGCTGCCTTCCTCTCGGCGAGGAAGGGAAGATGCGTTTTTACTCGTCGTAACAGATGGAGCTAACGATTAGTCTCTTCAGCACTCTTTTATTTCCTTCTTCTTTGCATACACGTACATGTGAATTCAACCGCAGACGAACACTGTATTCATCTGCAGATGATTCTCAATACTAGGTACTGTGTCCGTTGAGCTTCCTCGGGATGATGAAAGAAGACAAAGAATAAACGTGACGACAAAATAGCCAAGAAAAAGGGGGGGTCTCTCTTCTAGCTAGGAGGAAATGCTCGCCCTCATTAAGATCGAATTGGGAAAGAACAACAAAATACTCTAAAAATGTAGCTTTTTTTGGTCAAATAGAGAAGGCACGCCTCTTGCAAACTGTGAGGACGTGAAGCAGAAAAAAAAGAGCAAAGAACGTGCCTCCGAGAACTGTAATCGTTGCAAATTATTGGGTCTTGACTCGATACCTACAGGGGTACGTTTCTTACCTTCAGGGGCAGGCGCACCTCGCAAAAATCGCGACCCGAATGGCAAGATCGTGCCACAATGGAAGGAGCTCCTTACCAACGGTTGTCCCAGCCTGCCATACATGCGCCAAAGAGGCAGGCGCTACCGGCGTTTCCAAGCCATGAGATGGACAATGAAACAGCTACATGACAGCTAGTGGTGATGGCTCTATTCAACGCGAGGCACATCTGCATAGCCTTGGTTTTTCTTTATGCAATGGAATTCTTTTTATGAAATATGAAAACAAGCGAAGAACCATAACCTCGGCTAGTGTAACGAAGCTCGACCAAAAGACTCGAAAGTAAATAGTCCACTTTTCCAGTTGTAAGTGACGCGTGACGAACGCGTGACGTCCCTTGATCGCGAATAAAAAGAAAAAAAAAGAAAAGAAAACGTGCCAGAGTACAGTCCCGCGTCATTCATTCATATTGTAAACAAACAGTTGTACATATTTTCTTTATCATAGTGAAAGTACCATTTTCATAAATCATGTTTACTCCCTCTAAACGAAAGCGTGAACCCATCATGCCTTTACCAAATACATTTGATTCTGCTCAAAATTTAGCAAGTGATTGCTGGATCCAAAGAACAATGAAACGTGTGTGCATTAGCAGAGAGCCTGACGAAGTTGTCTACCGTATGTTGCCACCATGCCGCCTTTAAAAGAAGAGACAAAAAAATCCATTAACAAAATCTTTAGAGAGAACGATGGCGTTGCTGCAAAAGGGACAGCAACAGCTGTTGCAACCCGCAGAAAACGAAGAGGATGGCGCTAGTTTACTGCACGGCGAGGAACTGGAAAAAGACCAGCCGACACTCGAGGGTTTCTTCAAATGGGTGCAGGAAAAGAAGCAAAGCTCATAGCCCTTATCTTTTCTTTATTTGAAAATGTTGTTTTTTTACAATTTCATCATGATACACTCTTGTCAAATCGAAGTTTTGTCTGTCGTGGATCGTCTCCAGGATGGTTCCTCTTTGTCAGTCGGCTCGCCACCGAATATCGTGCGTTGGTCTCCTTGACAGCACTTGTAATGGCGTCTCTCGATAAGCAATAATCAATGTGTCGATTGAATGCAGCGTCTTCGGCTGGCTGAGGTCGCTGGCACACCGGGCATGTCCATGTCTCTTCTCCTTCTCCTTCTTCTTCATCATCTTCTGTTTCTTCGACAGACTCCTCATCCTTTTGAATATTTTCAGTGATGTCGTCCATTGTCTCATCCATTGTCCCTGCCGTAGCTTCTACCATTGTATCGTCCACAGCGTCTGTCACAGTCTCTGCCAATTCCCCCATTTCTTCGTCTTTGTGTTCTTTTGGGCTTGTTTCCACTGCCTCCATAGCTTTCTCCTCGGCTTCCTTTGGTTTTGTCTCTACATTCCCGAAAAAAGCCCTGGTATCGGGCTTTTTTGTGCTCATCAAATTCGTACAGCGAAGTCCCATTAATCGAATAGTCAATCTTGGAAATTCATCCTCCATCTTCTTCAACAACGGCAATGCAAACGTAAATAAATCAGAGGCTAGTTGTATTGGCCTAGGAAGTATAACCTGTCGAGTATATACTTCAAAGGTGTGTAGTTTCAGCTTCAGCACAAGCGTCCTCCCTTTGCACTCTGCCTTTCGTAAATCCCCCTCCAGCTCAGTGGCTATATCCATCATCTTTTGCCGCAACGCTTCTGAGCCCGATATGCTTTTGAAAGTCCTTTCCGAGCCTACGCTCTTTCGCTCATACTCCTCTCTTGGCTTTACTTTATTCCGCCCTAAGCCTAGATACGCTTCCAGCAAGAAATGGCAAGCCTTCTCGCCAAAAATCGGTCGCAGAAACATTCTCTGCTCAAAAACATCACCACACGTTTCAACGCCAGCCGCACTCAATTCTCTTTCAAAAACACGCCCAATGCCATTCACTTCTCTGCATGGAAGAGCATGCATAAAATCCATTATATCTTGCCGTTGATTTGGGAGAACATATTGTCCATTAGGCTTTTCGATGTTGGAACAAATCTTTGCCAGTCGTGTATTAGCGGCAATCCCGGCCGAAACTGTGATTTTCGTTTTCTCCGCAACGCGGGCCCGAATCTCCCCCACTACATTCTCTGGCGTCTCCTTTTTGGATGCACAAAAATCGGTAATGTTGAGGTAAGCCTCGTCAATGCTGGCACTTTCAAACCGGGCATCGTATTCTGCCAAAATTTCTCGTATTTCATCGGCCTTTGCCTTATATTTCGTAAAGTCTGGCTTAATGATAATCAGCTGCGGGCACAGCTTCATAGCGATATGGCCAGCCATGCCACTTCGACAGCCATACTTTCTGGCCACATAATTGCACGTGGTAAGAACACCGCCGCCTACGGCAAAGGGGACATTGGCAAGGGAAGGCTGGTCCAAAAGCTCGACAGAAGCGTAAAAGGCATCACAGTCCACGTGAATGATGTACTGCGAGAGGTCTCTTGTTTCTTCAAGACGACTCAAAAGATCATCAGCGAGCCGTGTTTCTCGTGTAATGTCAGTAGCCTGTAAGGCCTCTTTTTGCTTCTTAATCTGTTCTACTTTGGCAGAGAGCGCCTTGTCCTTTTCTGCCTCTCGGTCAAAGAATTTCGACCCCTTTGAAGCTTCGTAAATTAGCTCGGATACTTTATTCTGGTCGACACAGTCTTGGCCGGCTTTCAAGAGAGATGGGCCAAGAAGGGAATATTTCAACGTCCCATGATGATCATCCGTCGTTGAAGCGGCCTCATTTTGGTTGGTTTCGCTTGTCATGACGGAGAAATTCTTTTGTCATGGCACTTACAAAAACGTGAATTATAATAGGCAGCTACATTCAATGTAGTGCCCATATTAGTACTAGCATTAGTGGCCGTCACAGGCTTATTCTTTTTGTTACTCTCAGTACATGGTTTTATTATCTTATAATTCGCTATGTGAAGGGCTTTCGGAGGAGGTGGATTCACTCTTGACCTCGGCCTTTGTCTTGGACTCTGTCTTTGCCTCGGTCTTTGACTCCTTAGCCGTCTCTTTACCTTTGGAAGATGATTTGGCAGGTTCTGCATCAACACCTTCAATGCCCATCAGCTCCGTTTCAAAGACTACAGTTAGCTTGTTTATATAAATGACTTCATGCAGACGCACTCAAGGTAGCTCCACCAGGAATGGGACCAATGCCACGGTCGCCATAGCCAAATTTGGGCGGAATAGTGAGGGTTCTCTTCTCACCAATGCACATTCCAATCAATCCCTCATCCCAGCTATCCTGTTAGTAGCTCTACCATGCTAATACATCAATACAAACCCCTTGATGACCTGTCCATTGCCAACAGTAAATGACAACGGCTGCTTCCGGTCGTAGCCTTTCTGGTTAGTTTCACAGCACATTCAGATATTGCCTACATACTGCTATCAAACTGCTTGCCACCATCCTGTAGCGTCCCACGGTAATGGACGGAAATCTTGTCGCCAACCTTTGATTTTCTTTCACACGAAACAGAGTGCGTCACATCAATGCCGAGCTCAGGACTGCTTGCCACGGCACTGCCCATCAGACCGGCTGATGCAAGCAGAAAGGAAAAAACAGAGACAGAACGCATGGTAGCTTTGCAAAAGAATTCGAGTGAACGAGCCACGTATAGCAGTAGTACGGTAAGTATTAATGGCTTGGCTGTCCAAACCGCTGCTGAGTAACTGGATCACGTGATTCCGTTATCACATGATAATTCCGGGCATGATTGCAAAAAAGGGGCAGATTTTGGCGATGATGGGCTGCCAGCAGACAATCTCGCGCATTGTAGATTGTACCTCGCAACCAGAGCACCAACGTAGACGTCTCCGGGACTGGTTATTCTAGTATCCTCTCATTGTCTGGCACGGGAACAACTAGAGCATCACCAACAATAACACCTAAACAATCTAGGAAAGCCATCACGTGAGGCATATACTTTATCTGGCAGCCAGAGAGGAAGGATCTATATCTTTGCTCCTCCCTCTTGAGTCTCTACTGCATTTCTCTGCAAGGCGTGCTAAAAAGAGAACAGCTGATTTGTAAGACATTGTTTGACGGAACCCCTTTAAGTGCATACAATGCCTGCACAAAGCGTAGACCCTCGATTTGACGAGGGCCATGTGCGGTATCTGGACCTCTCCTTTGATGCAGAAAGGACAGATGAGACGGCCCATCAGCTTGTATGTGCTCTTCGACCAGAATGGACTGCGGAAGGCATCCGTCTCGTCCGATTTACAGATGGCATCACAAACACCCTCCTCAAAGCCGTGCGAAAGACGGCCTCCCCGGAGGAGGCTGATGAGGAGGCCTTGCTGCTTCGGGCCTATGGAAACGGAACGGATCTCCTCATCGACCGTGACCGGGAGGCGCAAAACCACGAGCTTTTGATGAAGTTTCGACTCGCTCCGGATCTTTTGGCCCGTTTCCGGAACGGAATGCTGTATAAATTTGTAAAGGGTGTCGTCACAAAGCCCGAGGATATGCAGAAGGCAGACATATCCATGGCCATTGCACGGCGCTTGGCCACATGGCATGCTACGGTTCCCTGTGTCCCGAGTCCGTCGTCGACAGAGGCCCTGGACACAAACCTGTGGCTTGTAATGCGCAGATGGCTGGCAGCGCTGCCTGTGCAGTCACCACGCCAAAGAGAACGCCAGGAGACCCTCCAAAGGGAGCTGGATTTCCTCGTGGCGCACTTTGAAAAACGGCCTGGCCTTGGGAAGAATGGCCTGGTCTTTTCTCACAACGATCTCCTCAGCGGTAACGTCATTGTTTTGCCGGGAAAAGGTCAAACGGAAGTGTCTTTTATTGACTATGAATATGCCGTGCCGTCACCAGCTGCCTTTGACATTGCCAATCATTTTGCAGAATGGGGTGGCTTTGACTGCGACTATGCCGTTTTGCCCACTATTTCGCAGCGAAAGGCTTTCATTGAAGAGTATATCCGCACGTACAAGGCACTCATGGAAACCCCCCATCACCTGGATAAATCAGACACGTTTTCCGTCCAAGACGAAACGGTGCGTTTAGAAGACGAAGTGGACATGTTCCGTGGTCTTCCTGGGTTCTACTGGGGCATCTGGTCCCTTGTACAGTCGACAATATCATTCATCGACTTTGATTATGCAGCGTATGCAGAAACACGGCTATCCGAATATTGGGCTTGGAAGAATGAATGGAATGGCACGCGAGAAAAGTCGGGATCGGACATGCCGCTACGGGAACAGTGCTGGGCACTTCCCTGAGGGCGCCGTAAAAAAGTAGACTTTTTTTTTATAAAAACATCTTTCGATTTATTAGTTAATATATCGCAGCCTTTTTTTTCTTTGTGTTATGGTGTATGCACCTATCGGGGAGATATAGCAATACCAGTGCGATACGGCACATGCCTGTTCATTGAAAACTTCCAATACACTTCCGACACAATGATGGCCTTTAAAAGGACGACGCTTCGCTCTTTCACAAGGGCTGTTGGGACGCGCTCCTTTTCATCCTATCTCGTGACGCCAAAAGAGCTCTCCAAAGCACTCGAGACCAAGGGAACGTCCCGCATTGTGCCTTTATGTGCCTCGTGGTTCCTCCCCAACGATGGCCGCACAGGAAAGCAAGTCTTTATGGAACAGAGGATCCCCAAGTCCCGTTTTTTTGATCTCGATAAGGTCATTGACCACCGATCGCCGTATCCACACATGCTCCCCAATGCCGAGAGTTTTGCCTCGGCCATGTCTGAATTGGGCATCCACAAGGACGATACCATTGTCGTCTACGACACAAAGGAGCTTGGCATATTTTCCGCGCCACGCGTAGGCTGGACACTGTCCTATTTTGGCCATTCTTCAGTGCATATATTGGATAACTTTCGTCTCTGGGTTGAGCAGGGGCTCCCTACCGAGTCTGGCGAGGTCTTTGACGTTGAATGCAGCACGTATCCCATCCCCAAAGTCGATGCCAACGTTGTTGATTTCGACGAGATGAAAACAATTGTAGAAAAAAGAGACTCCCAAATTATAGACGCACGCTCCCAGGGCCGGTTTACCGGTGCTGCTCCTGAACCTCGTCCGGGATTGTCGTCTGGTCATATGCCTGGTGCCACAAACATCTCATTCGATGAGGTTTTGGATAAAGAAACCAAAGCCTTTCTCGATCCCGCCAAATTAAAAACTCTCTTTTCATCCAAAGGTATCCGTCCCGACGCTCCCGTCATTTCCACCTGTGGCACTGGTGTCACTGCATGTGTCATTGACACAGCTTTAGGCCTCGCCTATGGCCCTGGCCCTCGACGAATTTACGATGGTAGCTGGACGTATGTTTGATGTCTTTATTTTTTCTTGCTAACTTGTAGTGAATGGGCGCAGCGAGTATCTCCCACATCTAGACTTATCCAAAAGTCCAAGTAGTCTTTTTTTCATTAGCAAAATGTTAATTCCTTTCCGTAGATCATGTCAAGATATCCTCTCTCTCATAGAAATTTTGGATGGCGCTTTTGACTTTGACTTTGACTTTGATTTATTTTACATCTACACAAACCCCGAAGCTCAAACGATGCCGGACTGGCTACCGGACAGAAATATCCCTCTGCAAGGCCCCAAGCTGAGATTTCCACCATGAAATAAAACATTCCCAAGTATGAATAACCTGTATGCAGCTTCTGACCCAGCCGCTTTTGGATGGCGCGCCAGAAATGCGTAACTTTTATAAGACGTTTCAACTAGATTTCGAATATGGATTTAAGGCAGAATGGCCGAGTGGTCTAAGGCGTTGGATTTAGGTTTTCGAAACTCTCCAATCAGAAATGGCGTGGGTTCGAATCCCACTTCTGTCATCTTTTTTTTTATTTTTATATGTTTTATAAATATACTACCTTTTAAATTTTGATATGAACACAATAAAAGGGCCCCTTTTTAGTGACAATAGCTAGGGGAATGCTTGTATATGGATTAGGTCGATGGGCGAGAACGCCACTGGCTTGGTCCCAATACACTTGTTTCGCCATGAGACGGGAAATTGACAAAACATTAACAGGTGCACTTGGGCATAGATAAACGTTGGGCATAGTGATGCTGTCACTATACCCGCCGTGAGTTTGCAGGAAAAAATCGACTTGGCCAGAAGACTCGGGCTGGCATGAGCCGTACAATGTCAAGAGAAGTTCTGTGGATGGATGGGAGGCCTTGAAATGTATTGGTGATTTGAGAATATGGTTATCCGACACAATATCAAGGACAATATCATGATCGTCTACCAACTCAAACGGCATATGTTGCTCTCTTTCGCTGTGGCCTTCTTTTTCCCATGCGTCATTCTCTTTCCTTTCATCCTCATGCCCGTCATCCTCTGATTGTCGACAGTCTTCTTCGCAAGTGCCATCCGTCGACCGGTCTCTCCCACTCTCTGATTCATCATCGGAATCTGTCCACGAGCCTTTTGGCGCTCTTGCGTATGTGCAATCGCCGGATGTGCTCATTACATGTGTGCGGTGGCACTCTGCACAAAAAGTTGCCTTTTTCTTGGCTTTCCGTTTCTTCACCCTCGGTTTTCGTTGCAGGTCCGAGTGGAAAGGCTCAAAAGCGGCCACGACATCAAGGCTAAATTTTTGTATCGTCTCGGGCGAGCTATCGTGGTGGGAAAAGTTTCGGACAAGCCTCCTATAGACGTCTTCCGCAATGGGACGCAACGGCCGAAGGAACTGGAGGAAAAAGACGGTGCAATTAGCATCGACGAGAAAATCGTGCATCGCCATTTCCGAGAGAAGACGGAGTCCACGGAAAATATACCCGCGAAGATTATGATGAACATCCTCTAGATGGGTATGGTCGTGCCAATCGTCGAGTATCCTAACAATGTGCTCGGCCACAAAGGGCGCTAGGGCACTTCGGACGGCCATCAAAAGATCACGCACACTATGGTCGAGCTGCACCATAACGAGTTCTTTTAGCGGCGGCCGCAGAGACTGCCGGATGGCCTCCCGCGTCTTTGCCATGATTCGTTTATAGTGGGAAATCTCCAGGAGAAGACTGCGCTTGTCCTCAGCTTGACGAGGTAAAGGTTTCTGGTCGGGTGGTGTCGCAAGCTCTTCCACGGGCTTTGTGAAGTCTACATAGTCCCATATGCCATACTCATCGGCTGCTCTTAGAAAACATTGAAACCAATTGTACCAGTCCGAAATATCCGCCAAAGGTGGAAGTTTACCAGGTTTTTCCTTCATCGTTACCAAAAGTAATAAGAGCATCTGAACTTGGTGCTTAAAGTATATGAGGTGAATTGTAAGGGATAGAGCTTACAATACCACATACCAATCCAAGATTTTTTTGTTTCTTCTTAAACACTCTCGTGAGCTTCGCATTGCAAAGGATGGATATTCCATATATTACTGTCTATGTTCTGCGTCTTCCTTGAGACATGCATGAGCTCCAATGCTCGGGTATGAAAAAAAGTAAAAATAAAAAGAAACAAAAAATGCCCTTCCAAGTAAGTAATGCCATGTATGCAATGCAATAAAAAGAGACTTTGAACGCCAATGTCTATGCAAAAGTTTTAAGAAAAAGAGTCGTCTGCTACCTTCTTGAAATGTACAGTGCTTCGTCACCACGACGAATAGCCTCACGTCGAAGGGTT
Source organism: Chrysosphaeria jannelii (assembly GCA_020002325.1). Classification (NCBI taxonomy): domain Eukaryota; kingdom Fungi; phylum Ascomycota; class Sordariomycetes; order Ophiostomatales; family Ophiostomataceae; genus Chrysosphaeria; species Chrysosphaeria jannelii. The sequence continues at coordinate 80,195 of JAGKRY010000078.1, forward strand.
GCAATGAGCTTGAGCATTTCTCTCCGGGCACCTTCAGAGTCTACCAGCTTATCCGACAGGCCCATGGGGACATCATCTGGCGCATCTGGGTTGGCGATACGCTTCACCAAGAGATAGCGCATTAATACGCACACAAAAACACCACAATCAAAGTCGTTATCCTGCCGTGGCGTCTCAATATTTTTATAATGCAGCTTTAGCTCCAGTAGGGATCCAATACGTGCAGTCACATTCCGAGCTTGGAGATCGTTGGCTCGGCCAAGGGAATCATAATGAAAGGCCGATCCGTCTACAATAGAGATAACCAAAAGAGACCAATGGCTGCCATCGTCTGAAATGCCCGTACAGGCATCCGAATTGATGGTCATAAAGATATGCGACGTCTTCTGTGCCCTAAAATTTGGCAATTGCGGCTTCAGGTCTTCAACAGAAAACACCTTGACGATGCTGGTAATTGATGGAGGCAAAATGCAGATACTTATTCCCTTGAAACTTGAAATAACTTCCACTTCAAGATATCTTCCCCAAAAAAGAATAATCTTTTTTAAATATTAGAACCAAGAAAAGACCAAAAAATTTAATGAAACTTACATTGTCGGTTAACCAGTCTCTCTCACGAAGACAGCGGACATCTTCTTCCGTCACTACAAGTTAGACGCTGCATTATCCATCGTCGGTTTACTTACCACCAACACCGTCATAAAAGAGATGCTGCAGCTTGTTTAAATCGCTGTTCTCCGTCTCCCGGTGGCGTCTCCGTGTCCGTGCGGCGCTATAGCTGCCTCGCTTTGTCTCTGTCAACACCACGTCTTTGTCGTCTGGTGAAAAGTCGTACTGACGAGTATAAAACGACTGGCGGCGTTCTTTCGGGGATCCCTCCCTTGCCACGGAATGCTCCCGCTGGAAAGCATTTATAGAGAACACGTTCAGGGACCTGCTCATGCAAAATTTTGTCCGAATGGCGGCCGTATCGGCGCCCTGCACACGGTATTTCTTTGATGCAGCGCGCTGCATGGTGTATACTTTTCCTTTAAAGAGGCGAAAGTAGGGACAGCGAGATGGCTCCAGGGGCGTGGGAACATACGGTGAGTTTCGGTCAGCAAGGTTTCTCCATGGTAGAGGAAGCTCTACATCCTCTTGGGGGGTTGTCGGAGGACTAGCTGGGAGTTGTGGCTTTGGCTCCTTGCTGACTTTAATAAGCTTTTTAGGCGGAGCAACAGGAGAAAATGGGTGCGTGCGTTTCCGGCAGCCTGTAATATCATTTGTCGGGTTTAGGACGTCTGATATTTTATTTAAAAACGGTCGCCTTGGTGGCGTTGATGGCGACAGCTTTCTTGTTGCTACTGAAAGCACCGGTGATTTGGGCGTTACATCGGCCTGTTCAGGCTCTCCAGGGGTCTGTTTAGGCGTACAGGGCTCTGTAGGTGCTAAAAGATTCTGTTAGTGCACCTTGTGTGCTACTGTTTGCTGTAAACGTACCCGAGTCGTCTCCGAAGCAACTTTCTTCATCTCGAAAGCTCTCCTTCTCAGAAGACGAGGGAGAAGCCAATTGTTGGGGTGACTTCATAGATGATGGACTTGCTTGGCAATCTTCAAGCCCAAAATTGTGGTAGAATCGTTGCGTGGTGGAGCAAAATGTGGGAGTGTAGCGGATCGGTAAGGCCCTGGAGCGTGCTACTACAGCGGTATCCAGTAGTGGACGGGATACGCTGAAAGATAACGCAAAAAGATTTTTTTTTAGTATGTACGCTAACCCCTAAAAGGCGATCAAGACGACATCGAAAAGGAAGACTTTTGCTTAGGTAAGGCGCTTAGCTGTCGATTTGTAACGTGGTTTGTATTTCTCAAGAGCAAAGTCTTGGGCGCATGTATTACTACTATACAGCTATAGGCTTTCGTTTCTTTCCAAAAAAAAAGAGACAAAAAAAATTTTTATCATGGAAAATAAAAAGATTTTTAAGCTTACATCAAAAGTGTGCCCAGATATAGGTTTAGAATAAAAAAAAGAGGAATATCCACAAGAAATAAAGTTGATCATTTGGACGAAGTGACCGTTTGACCCACATTTAGAGCTGCTTTTGGTGGCGGAAGCACTCTACTATAAGCTTACCCCCTCTTCTCGTAGTGGTGTACTTTTCCCGAGGTGCGAATATCTTTGGCCCAAAGAAGAGGTACCTCGGACTCGCCAATTGCTGACAGAGAGGCCAATCAGAAGCAGCCATCTACTATTGGAGACAGTACATTGTTTCTTGTCTATTAACAGATGATATCACTTTCCGGGTGGCCTTCTCATAGAGAGTCCCCTCGGATGCATCCCATAGAATGTCATTTTGTAAAAGACAATGGATAGAAGCCGAATTAAATTTGGCATCCGGGCAGTAATATGCATTTTCCAAGGTGACTTGGGACTGTTCACCATTAGAAAGCACCGTTGTCAAACGTACAGTGCCCTGGCCATGAACCTGGCACGGCCCAGATGGTGTATTGATCATCTGTATTTTCCCCTTCTCCGTAGATGGTGTCGTATCAGAAAAGGCCTTGTTCATAAAAATAGCAGGGTTGCAGACAACATGATGTGGTGTAAGTGAATCCAAAACGACCGTATCCGCTCCAATAGGTGCGTACGACATGGCATCTGGTGATAACAAGTCGTTAAGAACAGTGTACACGTCTTCTTTAATAGTTTTTTTGCTGTTAAAGGTAAGCTCTGGGGATTTTGTCTTGACTTTTTTCTCCAAGGCCACCTTTTGGTCGGATGCCCCTTCATCTATAGGCACCTTGTTCACAAATTTCCTGAACAAACCCCCATTTTCAATTCTCACATTTCGAAAGGACTCTTCGATAGCATCGATAGTCAGTTCACTTCGTTTGAGACTTAATAGTACTGTATCTTCTTTGGTAAATATGGGTTTGGCTTCTTTGGCGGCTTTTAGTTTACTACCATTGGCCGCACTATTAGTAGAACAACTTGAGCATTTTAGATTATGCCATTGCTCAGCTGTTTTGTGATTGCCTTTACTAAGCCATTTTTGGATGGATGCACGCATCGTAGGCGTGATCTGGATGCCATTGAAAATATCGCATGGACATGATGGATACATGTGCCTGACAGCATATATACAGTAGGAAAGTAAATGGCTTTGTAAATGGTTTGATAAGCAGATAGGGCATGGCTTGGCTGCTTTTATTTTCTTCCCGCTAGGCTTTTGTGCTGGCGAAGAAACACTCCTGTTTAGTGCAATAGCGTCCATGAGCGTCAATTTCGCATTAGCATCAAAATGAAACCGAGGTGTGTCGCGTTCTTTTTCAGGGGGAATGTTTTCCTTGTCTCTGATATTCTCCTTGTCGATGGTATTCTCCTTGTCGTTGGCAATTGTCGATGCCCTTAAAGGACCTCGAATCCATTTAGAGTCATATATTGAAAAGCGTGACTGCAGGGAATCTTTTTCTTCGCTAGTCAGTGGTAGCGGTGGTGGCGGTGATGGTGCTGCGTTCGCTGTAAATATTGGAGGTTTGTTTCGATTGAAAAAGTCGTATACTCGAACTTCTTCGGGAGATAAATAGTCCAGGTCCTTCAGGTAAAATATGGATTGAAACTCCAGCAACTCCGGGTCACTGTGATAGGGTAGCGTACATATGCCCTTATCCTCTACTTTTTGGTAGGCTTGTATAGCAAGATCCCAGCGATAATCGTGGCCATTATTTCCATTTCGATAATCCATAACGCGAATTTCTTCTGGCGAGCAATGCCGGAGTTCTGGGTGCATGGCAAGATTCGAAAATGACATTACAGTATTCTCATCTTCAGTCACAAGAAGCGGGAGCTGGGACACCCTTGCCGATCCTGTTAAAACTTTTGGTTGTGAGAGAGACACCTGCCCATGCAAGGTTTCGTCCCATTCTTTTTGAATGCGCCTGTATTCCAACGCTATCTCTAGGCAATATGTGACATCAAACCAATCACGATGACCGGCCTTTTCGGCAATGGGCGTGTAATATTGGCGTGCAGAATGGAAAAAGTCCTCATAATCGTGAATGGTGACGTTTTCTTTGAAGACATCCAGTTGCAGCATGTCACTATGATACAAGAGATAGTCGATACCCTTCATCCGATCCAGATGTGTTTTTGCAAAGGTACTGGAGCTTTCATCGGTAATGATACCGGCATCTACCATGTTCATAAGAAGGCAATTGCCTCGGTCCATAAAGTCCAGCACGTTTTCAGACGAGACGTATGTGTCCAAGTGTTTTTCCCAGGCCTTTACAATTCCCCCAGATCCCCAAAAAGGCTCATTGCATAGGGGAAGTGTTTGCACAGCGCGTTTCACGGCATAAACGAGGGTGACGAGAGAGCCCTCAAAGACAACGCGTTCAGCAAGAGTGGGGCTTAGCGAAGCCATGATAGCGTCTATAAATGCATATTTCTTTGCTTGCGTTTCTTTTAGCAAGGAGATGAACCCCTTGGACCGGTGTTTTTTGACTTTCATGGCATTAAGGAACGGACTATGTGGAATAAAATCAGAGTGTTCCCATAGGCCGGTTTCCATTAAAGACATGGCCAAACACGCAAACCATAAATTCCAGTCATCCTCGCTAGCAAGCGGAGGTAAATCAATGATATACGGCTGGAGAGACATTTGTAACGATATTTCGCTGTATTCAATATTCTTCGCTCTACATGTATGATGAAACCAGACTATTATAGTTCCGGTACGAGAAGTGGTACACTTTCATCTCCTATGAACGGTGATGCATGGGACAAAAATCAAAAAAAAAGAAACAAATCCGGATTTGAAGAGTTTTTTAGTATTGCATAGATGCATCTTCTGCTCATTCAACTCTGTAAAAGACCACCTAAAAATAGACGCTGCTGTAAAAGAAAACCAGTAAGATTTCTTCGCGATTTGGCAGGGTTTTCGCTCAAGAACAAGCCAAATTACCTACATAGGTACCAAAACAAACACCTCAGGATATTACCGAATTGGTATTTGGTAATGGTGGGCAAGTCACCAAACATAATTCACTACAACGTGCATTAGATTTAAGTAGTTACAGTCAATTGAAAGTCCTTTTTCAAGAAAAACGTAGAGTTACGCTTGCCCATTTAATAGCAATGAATGTCTAATAGAGTGTATCCATTAACACATCACGATTATCCTTGGTTATATGTGTACAGGTGTTTGATTTAAAATGCGGGTTATAGTCGGAGGTACTTCTTGTAGGTCACACAGGAAGCCAGGCATTTGAAATATAAAGAAGCCATGACATGTCTGTTGTCAAGCTAACAAGCCGGCTTGGGAGTCACTTGGAAAGTCAAGGCCGTCTAGTAGCTGAAAGCAATCGATAAAGGTGCCAAGATAAGACTAAAACTCTCATAAAAAAAGAGGATATAGCATTGTAGCTGGTGGTGCTTTACAGGATATGACGTGATCGTCACGCGAATTAGAAGCTCACACCGCTTTTGTATATGCAGCAGAATCAGAAAGGGCCCCATAATAAAAACTTTCGATAAGGGATTTTATCTCGAATTTGTCGAATTGTTTTTGATTTTCCATCAAAAAATCACTCCAACATGGCGCCCAAGGGTCTTTTAGGAGCAAAGGCGAATGCGGTAGACCCTACTCTTGACGCACTTTTTTCTTCAAGCGTGGGGCCGGTCGTAGTGAAGCAAAAATATAGCGAGAGATTTGTGGCCAAACGATTGGAAAAGGAAGAAGAAGAAAATGACAGTGAAGCGTCTAAAGAGTCTGAAAATGAAGACAAGGGCGATAAGGAGGATGTAAATATGGATGATGACGAAGAGGTCGTCAAGGAAAAGCCACGAAAACGGAAGAATCGAGACGATGACGACAATTTAGAGGGACGCTATTTTGATAAATTAAACAAAGAGCTAGACTCTTCCAAACGTGCCAAGACAGAAGAGGAGCCGAAAGAAGATCATGAGGACAGTGGCAGTGAGTCAGGAGAGTCTGATGACGATGCTGTTCCCGTTCACGAGTCTTTGAAAGCCGAAGCCGTGAAGGCGTCTACTGGAGAGAGCCCTAGCGACCTCAAAGAAAAGGCAGCACGGACCGTCTTCTTATCTAACGTGAGTATCAAAGCCGTGACGGAAAAAGCAGCCAAGAAGATTCTGATGGCGCATCTTACAATGGAGGACAAGGAGAAGAAGGGAAACAAGGGAAATAAGGATAAAAGGGGCAAGAAAGAAGACTCAGAAGGAGAAAAAGAAGATGATGAAGACGACGATGCAGAGATTGAAGAGGAAAAGGAAGAAAAGGTCAACTCCAAGTGCATTGAGAGCATTCGTTTCCGGTCTGTTCCATTTGGATCGTCTGCCGTCCCCAAACGCGCTTCTTTCATTACCAAAAACGTCCTCATAGCCACTGCACAGTCTGCCAATGCGTACATCGTGTATACGACGGAGGCCCTTGCCCGCCAGGCTGTGCAGAAGCTCAATGGAAGCACTGTCCTGGACCGCCATTTGCGTGCCGATAGCGTGGCTCACCCTGCGCCCATTGACCATCGTCGTTGTGCCTTTGTGGGAAACCTAGGCTTTGTCGACGATGAAACAGTGGTGACCAAAACGGACGAGGGCGAGACGCAGCGGAAGCGAGGAAAGACACCCATGGACGTGGAAGAAGGGTTATGGCGTGTGTTTGGGAAGCATGCGGGCAAGGTAGAGTCTGTTCGCGTGATCAGGGACCCCGTTACGCGTGTGGGAAAGGGTATTGCCTATGTACAGTTTGAAGACGCCAATTCTGTCGAAGCAGCTCTTCTCCTCGCCAACAAGCGGTTCCCGCCCATGCTGCCTCGCACACTCCGTGTGAGCCGATGCAAGGCCCCACACAAGACGGCCCGTGCCATGCAAGGCAAGGAGGAGCGGACATTCAAGACGGTTCAGGGGGGCAAGAAGGCAAAGGGAGCAAAGGGAGCAAAGGGGACTACGGGAACGACGGGGTATACCCGCAAGCTTACAAATGACGAGCAGACGGATGCCGGACGGGCCGCCAAGCTCGGTGGAAAGGCTGCTGGCAACGTAGTGTTTGAGGGCATGAGAGCACGCGAGGGAAGTGGTAATTTATTCAAAAAGGGCAAGGCTTCGGGCAAGAAGAAGCTCAATGCGAACCAGGCTGCCCGGGCTGCCAAATGGAAGCAAGAGGGAGGGAAGAAAAAGAGGACAGCTGTTTTGAAGAAAAAGGCAGCATAGGGCTATTCTATAATCTTAAATATATCGTTGGTGGTATTATTCGGCATAATTAAGGACATCATGAATCGCTTCACTATTGTACCCCGCGTGGTTTCATGACGAATGTGACAGTGAAAGACCACGTGACTCATTCTGCCATCGTCTGAAGCCTTTTGGTCCGTGAGAAAACGCCGCTTTGTGCTGGGAAAAATATGTCTTATACGGATCTCTGTGAATGGTCAGCTTCGTTTGGAGGCTACGTCCATAAAGATGTGGAAATATACACGGATCCGTCCATGGGGGCGTCGCTACGAGTCGTTAAAAATGGCGTTGTGGAGGCGGGAAGCACCATTGTTTCGTGCCCTTTGGCGACGACATTGTCCTATTTAAACGCAAGAACCGGCCATTATTATGGCTCAGACGAGGAGCCCGTGTCTGCCTTTTCCTCCGAGGCCATGAGCAATCTCTCACCGCATGTGTTGGGTCGATTATTTCTCGTGCAGCAGTATCTCTTGGCAGAAGCGTCCCATTGGCACCCATATATCAGCACGCTTCCCCAGCCAGAACACAGAGACGAATGGGTATTGCCAGCCTTTTGGACGGGAAGAGCCAAGGATCTACTGAGAGAGACAAATGCAGAGGTGGCAGCAGATGAAATGCAGGGTAATATAATAAAAGAATGGGAGTATGCATCTCCCATTATTGGCGATGCACGCTATTCCTTTGACCTATACTGCTGGGCCTCTTGCATATTCAACAGCCGAAGCTTCCTGCCAGCTGCTGTGCTTCCTGAAGAGTGTGTCGAGGGTGTCAAGCTGGATGACTTCTCCATTCTTCTACCTGTCCTCGACCTCGGCAACCATGACCCAAGGGCCAAGACGGACTGGGGACTGGACGAATCTATCACAGACTCGGTGTCGATTGTGTTTCGTACAGGTCAAGAGTACTCGTCTGGCCAGCAGGTCATGAACAATTACGGACCGAAGTCCAACGGTCAGCTCTTGGTGAGCTATGGCTTCGTCATACCACCAACAGCAGAAATACATAATGATTATATTCACCTACGCAAGCGAGGCGACCACAAGGGCGACAAGAACCCTTATTTTCTCATTTCCCTCCGTCAACTAGACGATCCGTCTAGTATTATTGGGCTGAAGAGACCCTTTTTTGGTGGTGCGTCACGGAAAAGAACAAGAGGCATCGCCAAATTCGAAGACTCTCTTTTATGGGACATGATTTTCAATACACAAAACGACCAGATACGGTCGAGGCTTGCTTCGTATGCAAAGACAAAAGTAGACGATCAACACAGCATCCTCCTCTTACGGGACACCATCATGGACCTCATATTTGGAGACGATGTGGACACCAGGCCTGATGATGAGATGACTAGCGTCATTGCGGACATTGGTGAAATTATCCGAAGCCATCTTATCAACAAATTGATTTTTGACTTGCAAAAAATGATAGATTCCGATCTCTTTGATTATTGGGAAGCAGATGATGATGAAGACGAGCCTCGGATTCACTTTACACCACAGAATGCTTTTGAGCGTTTGGCGGCGCAGTATAGGGAGCAATGCCGAGCTGTTTTGAACGAAGCAAAGAATGACTTGGAAGAGGAAATTCCCTACGACAGCCCGTCAGATGATGAAGAGGATGATGACGAGAGGGAAAGGGAGATGTCATGACACAAACACATTACAGGCTTTATGACGAGGAAAAGGATGGATAGCATAAAAGTTTTGATTTTTTTACATGGAAAAAAGATACCACGCAATTTTATTCCCACTATTAGAATGGCTAATTACCACGACGCTTAAACTTTCCGTTCCCGTTATGCTGACTGGGCTGACTGCCATAGGCACGACGCCCACCCGATTTATTCTTGGACATGCTCGCGGCCAGCGTTATGTCCACACGCGGCGCCGTTGTAAACCCAAAGCTCTTGGCCACAGCCGTCAGGTCGAGCTTGTGGACGTCAAAGACGGAGCGGAGACTGTGGCTGGCATAGGCATGCAAGTACGACCGAAATCCGTCCTTTGCGCTCTGATGCAGGTAATAATTTTGTGACAAAAGCTTCTCCAGCTGTGCCTGTACGTTGCGGACCTTGTTGGTGGGAAACTCGTATTCCACCACTGGCACTCGGGCTTCGCGAAGATAGGCCAGGAAGCCGACCTCACTGGGCAAGAGGAAGAGCAGTGACTTGCCATGGGTCTGCTTGCCACGGGCCGTACGGCCAACACGGTGCACATACGCACGTCCATCATCTGGAGGGTCGAACTGGACAATCCAGTCCACGGCAGGGATATCAAGGCCACGGGCCGCCACGTCTGTGCAGAGGAGAATGCCATGCTCAGCATTGCAAAACTCGAAAAAGGTGGACGTTCGCTTGGCCTGCTTTTGCTTTCCATGCAAGTCCAAGACACCGCCAAGATCAATGTAGCGAAGCAGATCGGCATGGTACTTTACGGAATTGCAGGACGAAAAGAAGACAATAACCTTCTTCTTGCCCGCCATTTTCTTCAGGAATGACCAGAGGAGGAGAAATCTGTTTTGTGATGGACAGAGGACATAGCCCTGTTCGAGACCATCGACTGTGCTGTATTTTTGCTCCTCGTCAACATTCAAGTAGAGGGGGTTCGCCCGCAGCGAGACCTTTGCCAAGTCGTCAATTTTTTGTGTCTGTGTGGCCGAAAAGAGCATGGTTTGGCGCTCCTTGGGTAGGATCTTGATGATTTGGCGAAGCTCGTCCTCGAAACCGACCTCGAGAATCCGATCGGCCTCGTCAATAATAAGCGAACGGAGATGCTTGTAGAGGAAAGGCGTGTTCTGCAAGTGATCCAAAAGACGCCCGGGTGTGGCCACCAAGAGGTTCACGCCTTTGCCCAGCTTTTCGGCCTCGGCACGACGGTTGGCACCACCCATGACAATTCCGGATGTCTGTGAATGGTGGCTCATGAGTTCCTGGGCAACACCCCAAATTTGCAGTGCCAGTTCACGCGTGGGCGTGACAATCACGACGCCAAGACCGTTGCGGGGCTTGAACTTAAGGGAGTGCAGCATCTCGACAGCAGGGACGAGGAAAGCAAGCGTCTTTCCAGAGCCTGTTTTGGCAGCACCCAGGAGATCTTTGCCCGCTAAGAGAGGAGGCAATGCCCGTCGTTGGATTTCCGTCATGGTCTCCATGCCCATATCCGAAAGTCCTTTCTTTGTTTTTTCCGATATCGAGAGCTGGGAAAATTCTCGAGTGGCATTATCGTCCGAAACATGAGGAAGAGAAACCCCTTCCGTGGGGAGATCCTCCTTCTCTTTCTCTTCTCTTTCTTCTTTTTCCTCCTCTTCTTCCTCCTCTTCTTCTTCTTCTTCTTCCTCTTCCCCCTCACTATCTTCCTCTTGACTTTCACTCTCATTATCGCTAGACTCCCCGTCCTCTTCTACGTTCACGTCCTCCTCTTCTTCTTCTTCGTCTTCTTCGATTGGCTTCACCGTTTTCTTCTTTTCCTTCTTTTCAACATGCTTCGCCACCTCAATCTTGGCCTTTTTTTGTGATTTGTGTTCATCTATCACCCTTTCAGAGCGCAAAGACTCCTTCAGCTTTCTCTTACGCCCAGGTTTGTCCATTCTTCTATACAATCGTGAATGATCGAAGAAAAGAATAGTAATACTTCAAGAGACTCGAAAAACACGGCAGAAAAAAAATTAAGCGGGTCGCTATCGATAAGAGATGATAAGAAAGGCGGTCGGAATTCTAATGCTAAAACCCTTAATAGTGCTCTGCATCCACTAAAAAAATGATTCCTCTTCGATCAGAGAACGTCTTCTTGTGCGTCAACAAAATCCCCACTAAAAACCCAGACGTCCACTAATCCAGCCCATTATTCGGCTGGGTCGGAAGCCGCATACAGGTTATACTTGGGAATGTTTTATTTCGTGGTGGAAAGCTCAGCCTGGGGCCTTGCAGAGGGATATTTCTGTCCGGCAGCCAGTCCGGCATCGTATGAGCTTCGGGTTTTGTGTAGATGTAAAATAAATCAAAGTCAAAGTCAAAATCCAGCCCATTATTCAGAGCCATCCGCTCAAATATAGACCCAATCAATATCCATCCAAGCCAAAAACGAAGAAGTACTAGCTAGCATAGCGAAAAAAATAACCGGCAACAAGAGGCTGGCCCGGACCATAGAACCCGATCACCAAAGGGCAGCGTAAACAGTAGGTCCACGTAGAGAACACGGCATCCGTAGAAAGATTAGAGGCGTAAGAAAAAGCACGGCACAACCAAATAAAGTCCAATGGCTCTTTTTTTTTTCCTTTTAATAAAATTTATTGCCTATGGTGCTTCCTTGGTGATGGTAGCTTTAGACTGAGTTTACGCATAATTTAAGACAATTAAAAAGACTGAACGCCAAAAACCTTGCCCTCCGGCCTCCAATCTTGATGGGGCCTTCTTCTCCAATATATCCACTCTTCCATTCAAGTGTTTTTTTTTTTGTTGTTTGTGATGCATAATTCCACCAAGCTGCTGTAGCTGGGGTTATAGACACGTCCAGCGCTACCACAAAGACGCCAGACGTGCCAACCGAGACCGTAACCGTATAGCTGAAACCGATAGAAGACAAAGAATGATGATGATGAGATTGGTGCACAGTAATGGTCGCTTTTTTCGCCGTTTCGTAATCTTGTTTTTAGTGGTTTTGGATGCCTTACGCTAGATCGTAGTAGCCAAAGAACCCCTGCTGTTTAACCCATTGCACGACCAACGACGCCATGTTTGAGCGTCGTGTAGCTGCATCGATATCGGGCAGACTGCGAATGCGGAAGCCGATGGATCGAAACAGCTCTTCTCTAGCTGTCGCATAATTTGGACACGTAGCTAACACATGGAGAGGAGTCTCCCATGCGCCGCAGCTACACCTAGCTGACTCTTCTTCTTCAAAGCCAGGCACCTTTCTGGTGTGCAGATATCCGCGCATTCCAATGTGGCCTGTGCGAATTTGCGTTACCATGCTGCTTCGGTGCTTCGGCAGGCCAGCATGCCTGGCCTTAAAGCTTTCCTCGTCGACGTAGCGTAAATTGCCCACGTACCTTCTGTGCCTCGAGAGCTCCGCTGGAGCCCGTTTT